>JARSSU010025637.1:0-14824 GCA_029619165.1 Eurosta solidaginis | reverse complement strand
TTTTTGGAAAATTTAATAAAATTGGTATACAAATTCTTCTAATGCAAACTTAAGATAAAAGTAGCTGGTGCAAAATTTTTTCTTATCTCTCTTACTATTTCACATTCAAGCATTAATGATGCGAAAAGGGTAAGGGAGAACTCCCACATATATTTCGGGGATAAAAACTGGCAAGGTATACTACCTAAAACTAAGTAAACCTTGTTCCAATATCGCTAATACCAGAAATTACATTAGGATAGATTTCACTAACTTTTCCGAGTTGGTTATATGGACGACCAATCGCATCCAAACTACATTCCGTCACTCGTCAAAACTAGCATTGTGAAACAAAAATATTGAAAGCTCCAAATATTCTAAATATCACGTTTCGGTTCTTTGCTAACTGCTAATATTTGCAAACACTCAACTTATCAAAAGCCAATTCACTGGTAGAGTGTAGTAAACACATATTACTTCAACTCTATTTCCAAATGAAAAGCAATTGGAATCTAAAGCCGACCACATGATTGCAAAGTATAACTGGTTGCGAGATTTTGAATCCGAAGCCAATCACTGGTAGAGTGTAATAAACATATATTACTTCAACTGTATTCCGAATGGAGAGCAGTGGGAATACAAAATCCCAATAAGAAATTTTCCGTCTAAGTTTTAGAGTATGCGGTTAGGAAAACAACACCAGGATTTCAGGGTAAGATACGGCTTCAAGAATATAAGCCTTAAGGTTTATAAGGCTGACGTTGAAGCCTTGGTAAACCTTGCGTCTCGTACGGAGGTGGTTGAACTCCCCCCCAGTGAAGACGAGATGGAGGTAGACGAGGGCGAAGAAGCTGGTGGCTACGCTTCGTCAGGCTCGAGCGGAAGCTTGGCTCTCAGAGGGTTGTACTCTGAGGGTCAGCTTCTGGAGGATGGCGATTCGGACGCGACGCTCACGGAGGAGAGCGCAAACAAACAGTGATTCGGGTCCTCCAAATAAACCTGCATCACTGCAAAGCAGCATCAGCTGCACTCCTACTGCACCTGTCTTCAGGTGCGGTAGACATCGTACTAGTCCAGGAGCCGTGGATCGCTGGCAATAGGATCTGTGGCCTGCGGACACCAACGTATAAGCTTTATAGCGCTCAGGAAAAGGGTAAGCCTCGCACATGTATATTGGCTAAGTCTACTCTTAATGTTTTTCTTCTACCCAATTTTAGCGATGGGGATCTGACAGCGGTTAGCGTCGAGGTGCTAGGGAGGAGCTTTAAACTTGCTTCCTTCTACCTAGCGCACGATCACCAAGGCTCATTACCACCGGATAATTTCAGGGATTTCGTGAGAGCGGCAAATCCACGAAACGATTTCATCCTACTCGGAGGCGACGCCAATGCTCATCACGCCCAGTGGGGCAGCAGTGATACAAATGACCGAGGTGAGTCTTTATTTAACTATCTTTTAGGCACTAATCTAAGTATATGTAATAGGGGAAATGATCCCACTTTCATTACGAGGAACCGCGAAGAGGTCCTTGACATAACCCTGGTCACAGACTCTTTCAGTGACCTGATCGTTTCATGGAGAGTTCTAAAGGAGCACTCCTTTTCTGACCATAGATATATAAGCTTTTCTATATCACAGGCGCACACAAGTCCTAAGTACATACAAAATATTAGAAGAACGAACTGGGGCTACTATAAGAAGATAATAGGTAAAAAGCTATCTGAAGAGGTGCGAGCCCCAGAAAGCGAGGAGGAGCTAGACGTGTTTGTAAATAATTTCAGTCAAAAATGTAGGAATGCTTTAGATAGGGCTTGCCCGACTAAAAAGGTTTTGGAAACTCACAAACCACCATGGTGGTCGTCCGATCTTGATAAGCTTAGGAAGTCATGTAGGGCGGCCTTTAATAAAGCAAAGCATGATGGACATGAATCCTCATGGGCTGCTTATAAAGCGAAAATAAATATATATAAAAAAGCAATCCGAAATGGAAAGCGATCCTCCTGGAGGGATTTCTGCGGCAGGATTGAATCCACATCCGCGGCCTCCCGGTTAAGGAAGGTGCTATCGAAATCTCCAACTCAGCTAAGTTACGTCCAAAAGCCGGATGGGCACTGGACGGACTCCAGCGCTGAAACCATAAACTTGCTAATGGATACGCACTTCCCAGCAAGTGCGGGCGTGTCTTCAAGTATTGTCAGCGGAGGGTCACCTAATGATCAGCTGATAAGCGAAATCACAGATGATAAAAGGATAGATGGGCTTTACAGACCTTCAAGCCCTATAAATCGCCGGGGCCGGATGGAATTTTTCCGGCTCAGCTACAGTATACTGCCGAACTTATAAGGCCCTGGATTAAAGGGATGTTTATAGGTTGTCTTAGGCTCAATTACGTACCAGTATCGTGGAGGGAAGTCAACGTGGTCTTTATCCCCAAGGCAGGGAAACCTCCCACTCTAAACCAAATGATTATAGGCCTATAGCTTATCTTCTTTTCTGCTTAAAGCACTCGAAAGACTCCTAGAGGACTACATCAGGAGGAGGATTGAGCCGTCGCTTCTTTCGCAAGCTCAGCATGCCTATACTAAGGGCAGGTCAACTGACACGGCCTTGCACTCACTGGTATCCGTTATCGAAAGGTCACTAGACCTCAAGGAATACACATTGGTGGCATTTCTAGATATAGCGGGTGCCTTCAACAACGTTCTCCCGGAGGCCATCACCTCGGCGCTGACCGATCTGGGGGTGGACGCGTGCCTGGTGGAGTTTATATACAATCTGCTTACGCGTAGGCAGATTAAAACTGAGCTAGGTGGATGCGTGATCCGCAGACCGGTCGGCAGAGGCACTCCGCAGGGAGGTGTTCTCTCTCCGCTACTTTGGGTGGTTACCGTCAACCAACTACTACGCCTCATGGAATCAGAAGGTCACCAAGTGATCGCGTATGCAGATGACATCTGCGTCACCATGCGGGGGGAAATTTCCGCAAACTCTTTGCAACCTAATGGAAGGGGCACTATCCAAAATTTCGCACTGGGCCACAGCCACAGGTTTGGAAGTCAACCCGGATAAAACCGAGCTTGTCCTCTTCACGAGGAGGTACAAAGTACCAAATCTAACACCGCCAAGAATTGGGGGTACGTTTTTAGCGTTTAGCGATCAAGTCAAGTATTTGGGAGTCATTCTGGATAGGAAGCTATTATGGAGTGACCATATAGTGGAGCGATGCAAGAAGGCAGCAGCAGCGCTGTTCACCTGCAAGAGGGCAATTGGCACCTCCTGGGGATTCTCCCCTAAGGTGACCTACTGGATTTATACAGCCATTGTGCGCCCGATTCTTCTTTATGGTGCCTTGGTCTGGTGGCCTGCACTAGCTAAAACTACCTATCTTAAAACGCTTCAAAAGGTGCAACGGAGTTCGGAGCTCTGCATCACCGGGGCTCTCGGCTCCACTCCATCTGAAGCACTCAACACAATGCTATACCTTCCACCTCTTGACCTGGTGGCGAAGGAAATAGCGGTCATCGCCGCTCTACGCATAAGGGAAACAGGTCTCTGGTCAAATGGATCTAGTGGACACGCAACAATCCTGGGCACGAACGCCCCAGTCCCAATACCGGTGCGCACTGACTACTGCACGCCAAAGAACGTCTTCGTTAAAAACTATAGTATATATATACCATCGCGACAGGACTGGAATACCAGACAACATACGGTACCGGGTGCCATCAACATATTCACGGATGGTTCTAAGCTTGACGGGAAGGTGGGAGCAGGCCTCTTTTCGCCGGATCTGGGTCTAGAGTCTCTTTTCGCCTACCAGATCACTGTAGTGTTTACCAAGCGGAAATGCTGGCAATACACAGGGCTGTGAACCATCTCGGGTCTATGCCTAAGGATGGTAAACGGGTGTTTATTTTCTCAGACAGCCAGGCCGCATTAAAGGCCCTGGACTCATTCGTCGACAACGCAAAGTCGGTCACTGAATGCCGCAGATCTCTTAACGAGATGGCTCAGCACTTCAGTATCAGCCTTATATGGGTACCTGGGCACAGGGATATTGAAGGCAATTGCAGAGCAGACGAGCTGGCCAGAAGAGGCACCACCGACCATATCCTTCCGGGAAATGATTCGGTAGGTATACCCATGGCCACTTTCAGGCTTCGTGTGAACACAAGCACTATAAGAATTGCAAATGGACTATGGTCAGCCATATCATCGTGTGAGACATCCAGGCAAACCTGGCCCTCATATGACAAGGGGCGCACAGAAGCGCTTCTGATTTTAAACAAATCAGTTCTATCGTCCCTGATAAGGGTTCTAACAGGGCATTGCTTAATAGGCACGCATGGTGCTAGAATGGGGGTAACGACCTTCGACTATTGTCGCAGCTGCAGATGTACAGAAGAGGAAGAGAGTGTCCAGCACCTTCTCTGTCATTGTCCAGCGCTTAGTAGGCGTAGGTTGGCCATCCTTGGTAAACCTTTTCTACATGACCTCGCTGAGGTCTCTAGCTATGAAGTAAAGGCTCTAGCAAAATTTATAATTTCCACGAGGTGGTTAGACCCGCTTTAGGCAGGGTAGGGGTCCTCTTTGAGACCGTATAGGGTATTACAATGGGCCCATTGGTGGCCTAAGTAGTGAGCTGTTACCATAGTGTCCAGCTCAGCCCTTGCAACCTAACCTATGGCTCCCGAAACATAGAAAATTGCTTAGTCATAAAAGGGGCTGTTCCACGCCCATTTTTTTAAATTTGAAGTTTTTCCTATTTTATGTTATAAATCCACCTGGGAAATGAAATACCATTGATAAAAAGTTTTTTTTTGCAAAGATATAGCTTATTTTATTCGTCTACGACCCTTTTAAAAATATTTTATATAAAAGTAGGCGTGGTTATCATCTGATGTCGCTCATTTTCAACACCAATCTATTCTGGGTCTAGATAAGCTCGTGTGCCAAATTTGGTGAAGATACTTATCTCAATATTTACTCAAAAAAATTTTTTTTTCGATTATTTTTTTTATTATTATTTCTTTGATTATTTTGATATATTGAAGTCTATATCTATCTCGATTCGTTTATACCTGTAAAAACCAACCAAAGTTAATATACTCTGTGTGCAAAGCACGCTGAGTATAGAAATTATAATTCATTACCCGTATGTATGTACATATGTAAACTAATGTTCCATTCGTATTTCCAACGGGTGCTTCTATATAGGTTTTTTACGAGTACAAGTAGCCATAAATATATCTACTTTAGGAAACGAAATATAAGCGTTTTCAGTATTAAAATAATTCCTCTAACTTCTTTTAGAAAGCGTTTATAAGCGTTGGAGGCAAAAGACTATTATTAATCAGATTCTGAATCAATTTACAAATGTTTATAAAAAAACTCAAGAAAACCCTCGTCAATGTATTTAAACTTGAACATTCCTTCAAGGTGTTTAAGAAATAAAATAATTAAAAAAAATTTTTTAAGTTAAACGGTTTTATTGAAAACAATACTAACATGAAATAATAATAATACTAAAAGCTAGAAAATAATTAGGTAGGTCCTAGGTACTAGTCATCACACTCCTCATCAATCTAGGGCGTTGATCAGACAAATTAATAAAAGCGTTGGGCGCGTGAAATTTCTAAAAATGTAAGGCGTAGCATAACCTGATTACGGTTCAGTTGGTCTTATATATGACTATCAATAGGTATTTGACGCGTCCAACGCTTTTATTTAATTGTCTGATCAACGCCCTAGATTGCTGAGGAGTGTGATGACTAGTACCTAGGACCTACCTAATTATTTTCTAGCTTTTAGTATTATTATTATTTCATGTAAGTATTGTTTTCAATAAAACCGGTTAACTTAAAAATGTTTTTCTTTAATTATTTTATTTGCAAGTTTTTAGTTTTATCTAATTGTCTATTATTTCTCATTCTATTTAGTTCATTTAGTGACTCATTATTACAAGGACTCTTTCCTGACGATTTGTTACAATCTAAGTTCTCAATACATAATCCTTCCAAAGACTTTACTCGACTCTGCGACACGTATGCTTGGCCCCCCTCAAACTCCAAAATATTTTGATGTCACTTCTACCGGACTGTAAGTAATATTTGTTCGAAATATGACCCAAATCGGACATCATAGGTCGCTTTCTATTCATGTATGTATTATGTGTTCCAAATATGGACCAAATCAAATCGGACCACAAATACGATTTTTTGAATATATCGATCTTTGTGCCACTCAGCGGGGATTTTTTTTCATAGGTCGCTTTCTATCCTTGTATGTATTATGTGTTCCAAATATGAGCCAAATCGGACCGCAAATACGATTTTTGTGCATATCTCGATGCTTGCGCCACATAGCGGCGATTTTTTTCATAGGTCGCTTTTTATTCTTGTATGTATTATGTGTTCCAAATATGAGCCAAATCGGACCACAAATATGATTTTTGTGCATATCTCGATGCTTGCGCCACCTAGCGGCGTTTTTTTCATAAGTCGCTTTCTATTCTTGTATATATTATGTGTTCCAAATATGTGCCAAATCGGACCACAAATACGATTTTTGTGAATTTCTCGATCCTTGCGCCACCTAGCGGAAATTTGTTTCCTATTATTGCATTGTCATTGGGTTCTGAACTATATTCCAAGTTTCAAGCTTGTAGCTTATCGGGAAGTTACTAAATTTCAATTACAAAATTCGTTCACAATGGCCATGCATGTGGCTAGGCATGCGGCCGCGCGGCCTGCCTGTCAAGTCAAGCTAAATAAAACCGTTTAAAAAACGCTTGTATATGTGAGAGAATAGCTGCATTGAACATCTCCTTGCATGGTTTAGGAAGTCATTAGCATTACAGCTATACTCCTTATAACGAATGTAAGACATCAGAAAATGTATGTGTGTTTATACATAAATAGATTTTTTATGTATCTAATAATATTGAAATTAGGAATCTAAATGAAAATTATGGCTTAAAAAAAACAACCCAAATAAACAATAAAAAAATATTTTCCTTAAAATGATTTAAAAGCTTACATTAATGAGCGTTTCAGCAACAAGCCGTTTCGATTATCTTACGTTTATTCACAACGTTTGATGAGCTAAGTGCTTGCATCACGTTTACTTCGTTTGCTGGGATATATACCCGCAAAAAACTATTAGTTAAAAAAAAATACTCTATTAGTTACGATATTAATAATTCTGTTCACATTATTTAGGTAAATAAATATGACATATGGCGGCCACCGTGGTGTGATGGTAGCGTGCTCCGCCTACCACACCGTTTGCCCTGGGTTCAAAGCAACATCAAAATTTTAGAAATAAAGTTTTTCAATTAGAAGACAATTTTTCTAAGCGGGGTCGCCCCTCGGCAGTGCTTGGCAAGCGCTCCGGGTTTATTTCTGCCATGAAAAGCTCTCAGTGAAAACACATCAATTTGCCAAACGGCCAATTTGTAAAAAATTAAGAGGAGCACGATGCACATTGGAAAAGAAGATCGGCCTTAGATCTCTTCGGAGGTTATCGCGCCTTACATTTATTTATTTTTTTAAATGTGACAAACGTTTTCACACCTGTAATGAATTACGAACAACAACTTTATCGAGAATTCAATCATTCTATTCGTATATATATATTTATATATATACTTTTGTTTTGGAAGTTAAGGAAGGAGCAACGAAAGGGCCAATTAAACTTCCTTAACCCTAATGCCATAGTCGTAACCATACCCTTATCCATAACCATCTTTATTGTGATCGATTAATGGTAACTTAAAACAGCTGACAATTGCAACAGGGAATGTTTTGTTTACAAAAAGTGGTCGTGGATTAAATAAAATTTGGTAATATTTAAACAAAAATAAACTAAAAAAAAACATTTTTTAATAGTAGTTTTTTTAATATTGCAAAAAATTGGGAGCATATCTATTTCTTTGGCAGTGAAACAATTAGGTGGTGAATAAAGTGTCCATACCCCCACGTACCTTAATTTAAATTGTTCACAAATTAATAAGTATTTCTGCATTCTTACAGATTTCATTTAATACAGCACTACATGTAGGAGAAGATTTATATATATTTGAGTTCAAGGACGTGAATTTACCAGTAAGTATCTTCAAATAAAACACGGAAACTGCCACACAAAACCTTCTGGTTTCGGGGTTGTTTCATGTTTAGCCTGCTATTTATCTGAATTGTTATGGCATTTAGGATAGTGGTGGTACTAAGCATTTGCTGAACCTATGCCCATGATGAATTAAAGGAAGATATCCTTGGAAGTTAAAAAACAGAACGGTCTCAAGGGTCTTTCCTACAGTCAAGAGTAGGAATATTGGTCGATACTACTATCCGTGGTTAGCTGGTTGTCGCAAGGGGCGCAACTGTGTGTTCTTGTTTGTTGTTTGGCAATGGCATATCGCCAAGGGTAATTCATACCTTGTTATTGTTGTTGTTTTTTTAGCAATGCTTCGCCCCACTCTATGGGCATGGTCACTCAAATTAAAATGCAGCAGTACCGGTCTCTTCCATGGGAAATGATGGGTTGAGATTGATTGACTTCGCCGCGGCTCGAAATATGGTCATCTTCCAGTAGCAGGTTCCCCCGAGTCACTCCGGTGCATAGAACCTGCTGCCGTGGGATGTACATTAATACTCTGTCGTTATATTTGGTAGGGTCTGTTAGGGACTGACGGTTGACCATATATTACCAACACCAGCAAAGAGGTTGCATATCCTGAGGTGCTCTTACCGTTTGGTCTGTTTGTTTTGGTACCAATTGGTTGATGTCGGTATTGCGAGCAATAATTTTCTTATCTCTGGTTGGGGTTTCGTCTGCCGGCAATTCCTTGTTATCACATCTATGAACCTCACTATATATAATGGATAATTAAGAAAGAAGTAAATAAAACATATATATTTATTCCAGTTTAAGCTAACATGAGCAGTGATGAAGAAATTGACAACTTCTTCCTCAGCATAATGGCGTTATATGCTAAATAAAGAAATTAAGGCAAAAAAGACGATGGCATGCCCGTCCCATTAATGCTAGTAAGACTCAAACCGGATTATCACCAAAAAACGTTCTTAAGAAATAAGGATATGGATGAAAGCGAGTTTTTTGCGCATACAGGTATGTCCTTGCCGGTTTATGACACTTTTTTAAACTAATGGCTCCATCGCTGACCAAATTCAAAACAACAAATTGGTCTGGAAGGGCGTTTATCAATTACACCTCAGTTAAAAATTTCCAGATATTAACATCGTATTTTTGTATTTTGGGTACATGGCACATGGTATTCCTTTCAAAAATATAGCTTGGAGCCACAAAATTGGAAAGAGCACTGTGGAGGATGATTGTGTTGCGAGCTATCTGGCAAACGCTTTCCCCAATATATTTAAAGTGAAACCACAGAGCAGCAATACAAATATATAACCACTGACTTTGGCCAAATGTGGAACATGCCAAATAGTGCAGGTGCTATTGATGGAAATCAGCATCGCTTTTTTTTAATTATAAAAAGTTTTGTCAGCATGCGATGCTAAATACAAGTTTACCGCTCTAAGCGTAGAAGCTTATGGAAGTCAAAGCGAGGGGGCATTTTTCATGCAGCAAGGTTTGGGGAAGATCTGTTGGAAAATCGATAACCACTTCCACCGGATACTCCTCTTCCATTATCGTCCACAATCCTTTCCCCATTTTTTCTTTGGAGATTGTGCATTTCCCTTAAAGAACACGTCTGATGAAATCATATCCGGGAATGAATAGGACAAGGGAACAGCGAGTTTTTATTTAAAGACTGTCGCACGCCGCCGCGTTTATAGAAAACGCATTTGGGATTTGACTGCGCGTATGGGGAGTATTTTAAAATACTACAATCGAGTTTTATCCCTGAAAATGCAGGAAACAAATCGTTCTCGCATGTTTAGATGCTGCATAATTTCATTATGTTCCACGATACTAGTCTGGTTGATTGCCCAGACAACTACACTGACGGAAAAGTGGGCTGAGTGAAGATTGGAGGAGCAAGCTAAAACTTGTGGAGGTCCGCTGCGGACAGTGCAATCATTTTGAAGAAAGGGCCGGAAATAGTGCATACACGTATCGGGAATACCTTACCAACTACTTTATAAACCGATGGCGCAGTAGCATTTCAAAATCAAATCGAGAATATATTCCAGGAGGTAGAAACGCAGTGTATATACATTTATCTAGAAGTTATTTTACATTTTGACCACCTTTGTTTATAGATCATTTGGTCGGAAGGGTGTATGTACACAACAAAACAAGAGCAGAACAACCATTGGGCTGCACAAACACATGCTGCTACAAAATTCATAAGCTATTTTAAATTATTTTAACATAGTAATTAAATTTATTTACACCATTTTCTTGAAGTTCATGAGGCAAGTGAGCAGAGAAAGTGACGTAGAAGCGCCAAACGGCCGCCGTAACTTCTCGGGCCCCCCCCTTTTTCCTAAGCTGCCCCCCCCCCCCTAATGATAATTTCATGAGAGTATTCGTTCCTTCCATTATTACATTCTAATATTGTTCGAAGTGTTTCATCAACAGATAAAACAGACGGAGTGGAAATTTTTGCATAATACGATCATAGCTCTTACGTTTATTGGAATCAATCATGGAATAAGTGCACCTTCCTTAACGGTGTCTTCTTCTAATCGTATAATTTTATTTTCCTAGTTTTTTCGTCGATTAGTGCCACTCCCCGACGTGAAGGCCTCTCAAGAAGCCGAACGCTTAGGGCGCTCATTTCCATCCTGGGGAGAACGAACCTGTCACATTGAAGCAGAGTCAAGCGATCTTTCTATACTGTCACCAAAAGAGTGTGGTATGTCGTTTAACATGATTTTGAATATCCTATTCATTAGATTGTTATCGTAGTCTGTACAAAGCCTATTAATAACAGGTGTCAGAAAAATTGTGTTTAGCTTTACCTATAGTAAGACACTCACAATGCTGACCTTTGTAAACTTCTCAGTAAAAATCTAAAGTATAGCACAGATAATCTAACTTTTAAGTACACAAACCATGAGTCATTCTAGAACTCAATTGTGTACCAGGATCACTTTTGCCTTAATAACTGGTTATTAATATGCTGGTACTATTTAGAATAAATATTTTACTGATAAATTTGGAATTTTTGCTTGTTGGTCTATGTTGTTCTTAAAACCTTTTTCCATCTTAAATCATAACATTTAATGCTATTGCCTATAGCTTAAAAGGTGCGACTCAATGATTGACAATATTCGCAGAAACATGTAAGAAGCAAGACTAAAGCTGAAAAAGAAACAGTACATCTCTCCCCACGTGAAAAAGCCCTTCAAATATTTGAAAAAGGTCTTCTATTCAATGTAAAAAAACTAGAAACCTGCAATTGAAAAAACGCCTACCGTAAAAAACCCTGATTTTCTTATTCAAATAAAAATAACGATTGGATAAGGCCTACCGAAGTTGCGCTGCTGTGTGTAAATCCCGAACATTAAATACTCAGGCTTGAGCAAGCTATCGGCGAGACAAGAATTAAGGGAAAATCACAATTGTAGGAAAATGAAACTGGAGTAACCCACATGAATGCCGTTTGTCATGACATGCGTATACAATTCAGGCAGGATATCTAAAGAGTATTTTTAAGAAGGATCGTGCACGCGCTCATAGTTTCTGACTAGGGTGGACACCTGGTTCCGATGAGATATCGCCCTATAGAAGGCTGCGACAAGCGCGCTGACTCCTAGAATTTGTATTGTATCGATAATAGCCGCTATCCAACTGAAAAGGTGCTGACATGAAGTATTGTTATTAAAACCGGAGATGGGCCGTAAGCTCATCTCAACTTAGGTGGACGCCATTTTTGATGCGATGTAATATCGCTTATAATAAAGCTGCTAATAGGCAGCACAAGCCTGAAGGTAGACCTTTTCGTATGCCAATAGCAGTTTCCTGTACAATTCACACAGGAGTATCAAACGCAAATGGAGTCTTACTTGATTGTAGTAATGAGTGTATTTAAAGGGTAGTAATGGCGCCTTTTAGTATCTGTAAGTGATGCGTGTCTTGACGCCTATCTTTCGACTTAAGACTTATACCGCCCTACATTACGAAGGTGGTACCGATTTTTCTGCGTGACCTCTTATGAATGTGTTTGTACGAGTATTGGCGTATAAATCGTGCTATTTCATCTTAAAAGCGTAAGAGGCCCTCTGAGAAACCGTTCTAAATAGCGTGGACGCCATTTCACTCTCTTTCGGGCTATATCATGCTCTGAGTCGTAAAGGTCGCCAGACCCAGGCCATGCCTCCAGCGATTATCACATAATGCAATTAATTTGTAAACGAATCCAGGGTATCAAAGAAAGGTCCGTCTAATGAATGTCATTTTAAAAGTGGATGCTTCCGCCGCATCTTTTTAGCTCGTACCATCGGCTCCGTGGATCGCCTTACTTTTCCTCGATGAAATGGATCGCCACTATACGGTTCGATCAAATGCGGAACCAGAGCATGACTCTAGAGATGCGTTTCTCTAAAATGTGTCAAGGTGCTATACCTATAACGCATGGAGAGCGCGATAAGTTAGATGAGATTATTTTAAAAGCGCGATTGGTGAGCAACCACCTTAGGTCTATTAGGCCGGAAGCCTTTCGAGGATATGACCATATAAGCGTGCGACCAAGGTGGTGACTCTATCAGAATTAATCGTTCAGTACGCAGTAATGGCTTATCAAATAGTAAAGCAGATAAGGTGTAGTATTTTAAAAAACACTTTGGTCGTTCTGCATAGCGGCCTTCAGTCTATCATTTAGCGGTGGTCTATTCTCGAGACTCCGATCCATGCCTAATAAGCCGCCCCGCCCGCCACTATGGTCCGGATGACTCTAGAGGGAAGATTTGTTATGCCTTGTACGATCCTTCACATGGCGTATAAATCGAAAGGTACGTTACTTTTGAGTATTGTAAAAGGGAGTGCCCAGGCTCTTAATTCTATCATAGGTGGAAACCTTCTCGCCCCGGATACGCTTGATTACACGGTGGACCCAGCGGCTTGTATCTCCATAGGGTAATTCGCGTATTATTCACTACATTTTATATCGAGCTATCAAACTAGATAAGTGTTGTGATAATGAGTATTTTATAAAGGCGAGATGCGGAACCTATAGTTCTTATAGCCGTGGACGCTTTTTTCGACTAGATATCGCCTCATAAAGCGGGAGTGCGTAGTCCGCACGATATCGACAAAATGTGGACCAGAGGTGAAACAGAACATCCATCTGTCCGAGGTACCTCCACCTAATTTAATTTACTAGAAATCATAGTACAATCACCATTATATGACCTATCAACGAGAGCAGTTAGCCTGCCATGATCTCCAAGGGCTTATTGAAATTCGCACCCATGATCCAGAACTATTTTCAGTTTATCTTTTACTTTAATTGATAAGCCGTGTAAGAGGTGTCTAGAGACCCGTGATATATTACAAAAGTTTTTTGTACTCTAAAGTGGACTGATTTGTGAAGCCGGTCAATAGAACCATCCAATTACATGTATTCAACCCTTTTTTGTATTCCTCGGCTATAGCAATTCATGGCCACGTTTTTAATCATATTTTCGCCTAAATTTCCGAATATCGAAAAAGCTATGCCTTAGGCGTGGTCATAACAAGTCAGATTTCCGCCGCCATTTTTTATATACCAATAGAAAGTGCAGTGCTACATGGTAATTAGTCGTTTCCACTGAGCCCTATTAGTAAAGATATATCGCCCGATTTACTTAGCTACAAGTTTATGACGTCTCCCCCCGTTACATGGCTCCCCGACGCTTGGAAAGAGGCAACGACAAGGCGTCCGAAGCTGCTGCTATATAAAACTGGGCCCGTAGGCTTCCACCCTGAAATTTCGCGCGCTGCCACTTTTTCTACACGAAGAAAACAGTTATCGTACCCTAGAAATCTAAGCCGCCTACCAAATGCTTCACCACTAGAGGATCGGTAAATTTCTATCAGCCCTTTTTCCATACGACGCCAATTCATTGCCATTCAAACTGCCTTTCACTCATACCGCACAGAACAATCAACCCGATGAACAAGCAAAGACCGGGTACGGTCGAGCCACGCCCCATTTTTAGAAAATATTGTCTCTTTTGACTTTTTTATGTATATCAGTCATGCCCCCACCATCATCATTGCCGTTTAGGAGTTGAATGGTTGACATAAGTTTACTTTATATACTGTAAAGATTATTAAAATTTTTTTTTAAAATGCTCAATTTAAAAAAAATGTTTATAAAAGTGCGCGCGTGCCGTCACGACTACTGTAGCTTGCCTGTATTCATCTATCCACATCCACTTTATTTTTTTTTTAATTGCCCCCATTCATCTGCATGTAATTTTTTCTTTAGCGGCCAATACAAATTATAGCTGAATTAAGGAGTAACGTCCCTAGCCAAATTTCATCATGAGTCAATCTTCAACGACCTAAAGCCAAAAATACTACAGCTATGCAAAACTTCTAAATTATCATCTATTTAAATAAGTGAGGCCTCGAGGCGCTGCCTACGTGCCCTAATTGTCCAAAATCATTTATTATCTATAATTTTCGAATTGTCTGTGCGTAAAAACGGTTCTTAACGCACCTCCAACCAAAAGTTTCATAGCTACAATATCCCTCTTTCCATTGCCGTCATATGCAACTAATAATATCGAGAATTAATTGTACACTTCTCGATTTTTTGTTCGAAAATTGTTCGATATTTTCCCCCCCCCCCCCCCTGAAAAAGAACAAGTCGATCGAATATTATACGTCCCATTATTAAATCAGATCCGCCACTCTTTGCCAGCTA
>JARSSU010025636.1:0-32103 GCA_029619165.1 Eurosta solidaginis | reverse complement strand
CGATTTGCGAGTCCCTGCTCGGGCGCCAATTGTAACGGAGCACAAGTCACGAGTAGACAGTTCAAGAAACTCCTAGAGAATTACGGAGTCAAACATCAGCTAACCGCACCTTACGGGCCACAGGAAAACCCAACGAAGAGGGCCAACCGAAATATTAAGAGAATGCTATCACAATTCACAGGAAAGACCAGCGAAATTGGGATGACTTATTACCAGAGATTATGCTAGCACTCAACTAAAGTGTAAGCGAAGCAACCGGGTATAGCCCTGCCTTCATAATACAAGGACGAAAACCACGAATGCCGAGTACACTCTACGATGAAAAAACGTTTGGAACAGGTGAGACCGTACAACACCTAATAAAAGAGCTAAAAAATTAAGGAGCTATTCAAATGGTACAAAGAAATCAACAGCGCGCATCTACGGAACAGGCGCGGCACTATAATTTACACCGGAGAAGATGGCATCCAGCGATTGGAGATACAGTTTTGGTGAAAGGGCAAAATTTGTCCAAAGCAATAGACAACTACGCTGCCAAACTTGCACCAAGATTCAGCGGCCCATATCGAGTCACGGACTTCATATCACCAGTAATCGTCAATTAGATAAAACTCACAACGGCAGAAGAAGAACCGCACACGTAAGTGAAATAAAACCATTTTATGAAGACAAGGACCGATCAGAGACCAAAGCGAGACCCGCCCTGGGCACCCCTCTGAACCTAATCCACCGACGACTACGAATAAGCACAAAGTACTACGAAGAACGCCGGAAGCGGAAGATTTAAAGAGCGAAGGAGAAGAAGCACGAATAATTACGCGGAACATAACTAAGCAACCAACTACACGGATGGCGGAGAGTCAAAAAGCAAAGGAGGAAGAAGAAGAATCATAAGAAGAAGAAGAAGAGAGAAGTTAAGTCTTATCGCAACACACAACTTTGTAAGAAGAAGAACAAGCAGCCCCAATTACAATTTTTATTAATAATAATATTCAATACAAACACTTATTTACATATGCACGCACCAACAATGCTAATAATTTTTTTTTAATTAATCCCTTTCTAGTGAGAATAACAACACGGCAAACAGAAAACGCGTTACCCCAAAAGGCAACACTACGAAACCCCTTTTAGGATAATCATCCACTCCGTTAATATTATCAGCAGAACAATAACAAACCAAGAAAGTTGAAATGCAATAGGAACAGAAAAGAACAACAAGTACAACGCAAGCAATAACGATCAGCAACAACACCGGCAATAACAAACAAGAAGCTGAAGATGAAGTACGAACGAACTAACAAATTGGTGGCCAGCGACAACAACAACAAACCAAACAACACAAACAACATACTAAGCAGGTCCTTCAACGTAGGCAAGCGCAGTTGTCACACAAAGGAAGCTGCAATTAATTATACACGGTAATAGCATTCATTAATATATCGCGGTCATGGGACAGATGCCAAGAATTTACGGCAGAAATCTCAGCTCACGGTAGTCTACGCATCCGACTGCGCCGCATCAACAGCGAGGATATCGAGGGAAGAAATACAAGCTACGGCAGTGGTAGTGAGCATAACAGCACCTCGGAATACGGGCACCTTGCCACGAGCAACGCCGCCACCGAAGGGTTAAACGAACCTCTTATAATCATCCCGTCAGACGAAAGTGATAATGTAGAGACAGAAGCAATAACGAGAGCCACCACACCGATCAGCATTTCCTCCAAGAAGAGCAGAGCCAAGGAGACGAGGTACGGTAGAGGTGACGGAGGTCGAAAACCACACGTGCAGGCAACGGGTACATTGAGTACTCCAAACAGATTGATGTACGCATCCGGCTATACAATGAGGGAGTAACCGAGGAAGACCCTCCCCTGCCGAAACTATAAATATGCGAGGAACCAACAGACGAACAAGAGGGTGGTGACACACTAAGCCTATGCGTAGACGAGAGATGGTTGGAAGGCTGGCTAGACGAGGTCATCAACGCCTAGGAAGAAGCGGTAAGACCGGAAAAAATCGAAGAGGTGGAAAAGTGGCTCTTGGAAGGGGTGAGTCCGGCCGAAGCAACACCGCCAATAAGGACCTTTAGCGGAGTCGACCCGGTGCCAAAAGAATTCACAAGAGAAATAACCAAGCAAACCATAAATCGTCCGGGGAAGCGCCAAACGTTCCAGGTGCACGTAGCGGATAAAGTCTTCAGGGTGCGGATCAACAAGAGTAGTGCGGTAACGGTCACGCTCCGTGGAAGTAACGGGGGATGTGAAGACTCCAAAGTGCAGGCGTTTTGGGACTTCACAAATATTTAATAAACTTGGATTTCTATATACTTTAAGCTTATACACGTTTTTTTTCTGAATTGTACCTTGAATTGTATATTTTAATTTTATACTTAGAACATATTAATTTAAACTATGTTTTCATATATATATCTATTATACATTTTATAAAATATAAGTTCTATAGAGTATATACCTAGAAAAATAACTTGAAGTTTTAGGCGGATACTTTTGGCACAGCCTATAGAAAGTCAAGAACATACATATGTACACATAGATAAGGAATGCGAAAGAGTACAGCAAGAACATTGTTGTTGTAAAGCCAGTAGATTAGTTAATAAGAAACATTGCTAAGCAGCGGAGGCCGACTACCAAAATCGTATGAAAGGAGCGGCAAACATCAAAAAAAAGTTAGTTATGGGCTGACCAGTCAAAGCGTAGGTATACAGTGGGACGCGGACTACGGAGCAACTAGTAGTGACCACTCAGGTGCTTAAGTTACATATGTTACAAGCCAAGAAAGTATAGGTATATAGAGGGACGCGTAGCGACCACTACGGAACAACTGGCAGTGACCACTCAGGTTGTTTAAGTTACGTATTTTACGAGTCAGAAAGGTACAAGTATATAGTGGGACGCATAGCGACTACTACGGAACAACTAGCAGCGACCACTCAGGTTGTTTAAGTTACTTATATTACGGTGGGATGCGTAGGGACCAGTACGAAAAAACCATACCGAATAAATTTGCCTTTTTATTTCTTTTACATACATATGTTCTCCGTGCAACCGCGCACCGTGCCCGAATATGCATAGGTCCTACTCACCGAGAGATATTACAAGCGACCATATCGAATCCGTCTAGGCACAATGACAAAGTTTCCATCGCCTTCGCCGATAAAGTGCTGTCGGATGCGAAAAAATGCGCGAGCGCCTTCTGCCGACAATATATAATGCATTCTACGGTCGACAAAGAGAGACAAAGGGCCAACAGACACGCACATAAACATAAATTCAGCGCGTCACCTATTACCATTACCACCAAAAGGTTGAGGATGCCATTGGTCACGCTAAACTATACTAAACAGTGGGCCCAGACGGCATAGCCATGCTAGGGAAAGAGTGTTTTAAATATTTAGCGCATGTCTTCACCCTGTCTCTTCCCACCTTTGTCATACCCGAAAAATGCAAAATGGCCAAGGTGGTCCCGCTACTAAAGCCTGGGAAACCAGCTAACATAGGAGAGGCGTATAGTCCGATATCTCTCTTATCGCCAGTAGCAAAGACGCTTGGAGCCATTTTGCTCCCCTACTTCCAAGCAAATTTGCAGCTAGCCTCTCATCAGCATAGCTTCAGAAAACTCCATAGCATCACCACCGCGCTAAATGCCATCAGCACCCAGATAAATTGCGGTTTAAATCAAAATCCCCACCATAGAACAGTACTCGTAGCGCTAGACCTATCAAAAGCTTTTGATACGGTCAACCATGGCTCGTTACTGAAAGACCTGGAAAGGTTTACCCTTCCCCCATGTCTTAAAAGGTGGACCGCAAATTATCTGGGTAGTCGGCAAGCATCGGTGCAATTTAGAAACGAAACATCAAAACCTAGAAGAATTAAACAAGGGGTGCCACAGGGTAGTGTCATATCCACACTTTTCTTTAATTTCTACATATCCAACTACCTTCACCACCAGAAGGAAACACTATCGTTTCTTACGCCGATGACTGCACAATAATGGCCACAGGCCCAGGCCTACAGATCGATGAGCTCTGCAAGAGAATAAACGGCTACCTCCCTGATCTCTCCAGTTTTTTTCGCCTCGCGAAACCTGACATTATCTCCGACTAAATCTTCCGCGAACTTATTTACAACATTGAGGTCCCAAATGTCGACCATTTTGAACGTCCACGTCGATGGCACTACGTTACCGACTGCCCTACACCCCAAAATCTTCGGTATGACGTTTGATCAGGATCTACATTACGCAGCCGCAATTGTTCCGAAAATCCAGAGCCGTAATAAAATCCTCAAATCCCTTACTGGCAGTACTTGGGGAAAAGATAAAGACACGCTCATTACTACATACAAAGCAATTGGTCAGCCGATTACGGCTATGCGTCACCCATATGGTCGCCAAGCCTAAAAATTACCCACTGGAAGAAGCTACAAGCCTGCCAAAATACTGCTCTCAGAATCGCTACGGGCTGTCTTCTTATGTCCCCAGAACACCATCTACATAATGAGGCGAGAATACTCCCCATCAGGGAGAGAAATGAGATGCTAACCAAACAGTTCCTGTTGAATACCCAGAAACCTGGGCATCCCAACACACATCTGATTGATGAGCCAACACCGCCTAGGGGCTTAAGGAGTCCATCTCCGTAAGCATTTTGAAGAAATACGGCACCTGACAACCCAGCCGTATGAAGCAAAAAAACACAAGCAGGTCCTTGGTGAACTCCACAAACAGGCGACGGATCTTTATGCCGGAATTGCCCGGTGAATCCAGTACTCAAAGAAAAGTACCCAAAAACTTGCGGAAGATGAACGCATACTCCCCAGGGAAAGGCGTGTCACTCTTGCTCAACTTCGTTCTGGATATTGTAACAGGTTAAACTCTTACCTATCCAGAATCAACCCCGACATACATAATGTATGCCCCGCTTGCAATGTGTCCCCACATGACACCAACCATCTCTTTAATTGTAATGTCGAACCAACGCCTCTAACACCCCCTTCATTATGGTCCACCCTGTTGGAACAGCAAGTTTCCTTGGACTCCCGTTAGAGGATATCGATGACAATTCGTGCTCGGTCGCAGCTGCTAGGTGGGGCGAAGCACTGCTGCAACAACAACCTTCGAGAGTTTTAAAATTTTATTTCAACAAAGAAAGCGGCAACAACATACAACTACAAACAAAGTACGTGGTTATAAATTCAAACGCACTGTGACAAATATTTTTTTTTAGTGAATTGTGTTCATACGGCTTTTTGTCTATCAGCTATATCCCCCCACCCGCGGTAAGGTATAGCTGACACAGCTTAAGGTAACATAGCGCAGTTTTTTTCCAAGTAAATTTTCTTTTAAACTGATACTGCACTATTTTCTGGTTCACACAACCACACTTCCATTTGGGTACTTCAGTTTTGTTAATTTTTAACAATAACAACAACACACTTTTGTATGTGCATAAGTACCCAACAAAAAATTCACGGGTACTTGTAACTGTTGAATTTTTTCTTATTTTATTTTACATTTTCCCTTATTTTTCACTTTTGCATATTTTCTTTTATTTTGCTCATAAAATCACTATAATAGCGATATATTTGTCACAATCACAACGAAGTCTAGTTATTTTTGTTGTAATATATATAAATACAAACAATTCCTTTTGTCCCTGTGAAATTTGGGTGGCGAACCTGTGTATAGATATATACACGTACATAAGCAATAACACTGAAATAAATAAAATTTCACGTTAGACATATATGTAATACTCCTATATTGCTAATAGAAAATGCTCGCAATGTGTTTTGAATTCGAAATCAAAACAAGACAGCCTATAAAATTTTTGTGATTGCAGCAGCATAAGTGTGACAAGAAAAAGTTAAAATTTAGGTACATTCGATTATTGAATACAAAAGCAAAAACGTTTAAACACCAATATATCGGTACTCAGATATTTGGGAATGTACTTAGCTTGTGGAACAATATAGGAGTATTACATATATGATATAGGTGGTTTGCTATTTTTTTGAAAATTTAATTTAAAGTAAACATTAAATTGCCTTAATTTCTGCATTCATACATAAAAATGGAATCCTTCTTACAAAAATCAGAAGCGATCTTGGAATTCAAAACGGATTTCAATGATCAACCCACAGCTGACCATTCCATAATCTCCTCAGTATTCAGCAGGGTGAAGTTAAGATTATGTGGGAGAAGCAAAGGTCTACATATGGTGAAGCTACTTCTTCAACTCAGGGGCTGCAAGCAAAAGAAATTTCTTCAATTAAAAAGAAATATAAATTGTCATACCAATCGTATGTACGACGTTTGACTGCAATGGAGTTGTCTGAGAAGTTATCCAAGGGCAACAAAGAGCCTGAAGCTCCAACCACCCGAACACACAATATACGTTTTCCTCCGTGCGATACAGCTGTGTTCAAGGGTGACTATTCGTCGTGGCCAACATTCCGAGATATATTCACGGCCATTTACATATCGAACAAGGGCCTTGCCCCGATTGAGTAGCTATTCCATCTTAATGAAAAAACTCAAGGGGAGGCCAATGATATTGTGAGCAATGCACCTGTCACTAATGAAGGTTTTGTAATTGTCTGGAAGAGTTTAACTGAAAGGTATGAAAATAGGAGTAGTTTAGTGAAGGCTTAACTCGACATTGTCTTTAGCATAAAGCCCATAGAGTCTGATTGTGGTAAATCAATAAGGGATTTACAATTAAAATTAAATAATTGTATGACAGCATTAAAAGGTCATAAAGTAGATATGTGTGACGCCCTCTTTGCATACCTATGTGCTGAAAACTGCCCGAAAGCAGCCCCTCACTTTGGGAACAATTTTTGGGGAACAAGACAGAGATAGCTAAATGGGAGGGCATGAACAAATTTCTTTCTGACCGATTTATTGCGTTGGAAAACGTGTCTGGCCAGAAAGGCAATAAGACTTCAAAAAGTTTTAAGCCTTTATTTTAAAACCAACTCCTGAACCCAAACAAAAAAAAGGCTGGCGGCTTCCAAACAAGCGTAAAGCAATTTAATTGTAAAATGTGTCACACAAATGAGCATAAACTACGCAACTGCACGAAATTCCTTAAGTTTCACCTGCTCGTATAATCGATTTTATTAAGAGCAATAATAACTACCTGAATTGTTTATCGTCTGGACATACTGTGTCGAAATGTACAAGCTCATACAACTGCAGAACTTATCATTCTCGACACAACACGCTCCTACATATGCAAAAAATTTAACAAAAGACAACAGCGCATGCAAAGCATTCGGATGATGATGTCCCATCAACATCAAAACAGGCAAGGGAGAGACAAAATTCCAAATCACATGAGAACCAACTCTCGAATGTGCAATCTTGTCATGCGCATACAATTAAAACAATACAAATTTTTCAGCTAGAGCCCTAATTGACTCTGGTTCTGAGTACTCGTTCATCACCGAACATCTTAAGCGTCGAATTAACCTGCCATCCAAGAAAATTCGCGCGCAAGTTTCCGGTATTACCAACTCATTCTCTGCACAGGTCAAAAAATCTTGTTCAATAGAGTTGCGGTCCCTAATTGGCCCATTATTCTCTTTGAACGCAACGGTTATTGTCCTGCCTCAACTAACAGGGAATCTTCCAACGTGTAGGATCAGTGCGATGACAAAGCAATCATTCCCGGATATAGAGTTGGCAGATAAAATATTCTTTGTAAATGAGCAAGGGGATCTAGTTCTCGGAGGGGACACTTACCCTCAAATCATCCTGAATGGATTGCAGAAAAATGTGCTTGGTACACTCTTAGAACACGAAACTGTTTTCGGCTGGATTCTTACAGGCCGGGCAGATGTTCAAGAGCAAACAAACCGATTCTCACTACAGTTACGTATCATTGGATAAAGAACTATCCGCCTTATGGGAGCTCGAAGAACTCACCAAAAAAAAATGTCTAAATCCAGACGAACAATGCTGCGAGGAATTGTATAGAAATGCAACCACAAGGGATAACACAGGGAAATATACTGTCTCACTACCATTTAAACGGGAATTTCCTTCAAGCATCTCTCTAGGACTATCTCTTAAAAGAGCCTGCTCGCAGTTCTTCCAGAACGAGACACGCCTCTCAAAAATTCGTACCCTACAAACGGAGTACAATCGATTTGTGACCGAATACGAGGAATTAAGACATATGTCAAGGATCAACAGCATCGTGCTACCAGACTCCTCTGACCATTAGTTTCTACCTGATCACGCCGTCATCAAAGAAGGAAGTACCTCCACTAAATTTCGCGTCGCCTAACCGACGTTCTTTATACGGGCCCTACCCTAGAAGCGGATTTAACGATTCTCATCCTTCGTTGGAGACTATACAAACATCGTCTTCAACAACGATATTCAGAAAATGTACCGACAAATTATGGTACATCCGAACCAAACAAAATATCAGCGCATAGTATTCCGTACTAGCCCTGAAAATCCCATAGGTCTTTATGAACTGAAGACTGTGATATTTCGGGTAAACTGCGCTCCAATGGCGCACCCTTTACTCACGTTTCCGTGCATGTGAATTCTTCATTGCCCCAAATAGCACTTTCGCTGACTCAGTACACGCGCAATCGATCGGTAACACAATACAACCAATAAGGCGTGAGAAGTGCAGCATAATGAAATGTTGGTTGGTGGTGGGATCTGCAACGTAGGCATAAGTAAGTTAGACTTAAAAGTTGGTTGGTAAGAAAAGAATATGTTTTGGATTAGTCGAATTAGTGAGTGCAACGAGTGCACAATAAATCAAGCTCATTATCAATTTAACTAAATTTGTGTATTTCCTTTGGTCGGTGAACAGTGAGCTCACCGCAACTTAAATTTTTTAACAGTTCTCTTGAGAAATGTAAGTGGCGCCCGAAACGGCGGGTGCAAAGTGGACAATAAAACGTCTAAGTGTTTAGTGGAGAAAAAAATTGACAAAGAAATTAAACGCCCAAAATACTAAGTGAAATATTCAAAAAACAAAAAAAAATTGACAAAAAGCGTTAAAGTATTCAGTGGAGAAAAAAAGACAAAGAAATTAAATTTCCCTTGAAAAAAAGGGAGCAAAAAGCTCTTCAAGAAGAGAAATATAAAAAAGCAAATAGTTTTTAACCCAATTAGAAACTGGCTTTTGTGAGTATAATCTAATCACAATATATTTCCCTTTTCTTCTTCTATTTTTGCAGTAATAAAAATCATGGACTCTCAAGAAATCAGGAAGTCACTAGCGGAGACGAATGGGGCTATCAATGCCATTCTCTCCCAACTAAAGAAAATGGACCAAAGACTCAAAAGTGTTGAGTCGAAAAATAACGACGAGTCTTTGTCAGGGCTCAGTAGTAATCTGGAGAGATTAGAAGCCCAAGTAGAGGAAGTGCGCATGTAGTCCTTGGATAGCAGGCCAGAACCGGCTGTAGAACCGATAGTTAGTCCTCGGACGGAGGTCGAGCTAGCGGAGGTGGCTAAGCTGCCGGACTGCGTAAAAGAGTTGCAGGTATTCGATGGATCACGGGAGCACTACGGCTCCTGGGTTCATACTGTAGAACAGGTAATAAAGGATTACGAAATAGTGTGGCATAAGCCGATTTACGCAGCCATCTTGAAGCACATTAGAGGGAAGATTAGGGCGCAGCACACTCTATATTACTTGCGCACAATATACTAGTTTCCGACTGGGGCAGGGTAAAGGAAATTATTTCCCTACATTACGCTCATATAAGGGACATACAAACGTTGGAGCAGCAATTGACGTTAATGTCACAAGGGCGTCAGAAGATGTCCGACTTTTATGCGCAGGTGCAAAAACAACTGTTTCTCATGATTAATACTACAAAGGCCGAAAAGTATGCACACGGGGAAATAGTAGAGGCATTGGCAGAGGCATATCGTCGAAGAGCATTAGGTGTCTTCATAAGGGGCCTAAACGGGCTGCCTGCCCTGCTCCTAGTTCAAAACTTGAACACACTACCGCAGGCATATTCGGCATGTCTGAAAATTTTAAACGTAGACAGCAGAAACTCTATTTACCGCCCATTCTTCCATAGATATAATAGATATTTTAATGACAACTACCAACCTTCAGCCCCAAATTTTTTTTTCCCGCGATAAAAGGAATTATTCCAACCTCGACCAGGGTTATCCCGCTCAAAGGCATTCAGTCCAACCAAACGGCAACCGCGTGTGGCAGAATGGCAACCAACAAGGGTCTAGACCTTCCTACTCAGGATCAGCGCAAACCCGAATATGCAATCAGCCTACCCAAAATTGGAGAAGCCACAAAGATTCCCCTCGTTTTTCAAGGATTTGTAGTTATCTCACCTAGCGCGCCACATAGCGGAATTTTGTTTTCTGTAAATTTTATTGTCACCAAGCCTCGAACTGCGCGCCAAGTTTCAAGTCTCTAGGTCACCGGGAAGATAGTTAAAACTGGATTGAAATATTCTTAATGTCTCGATCCATGCGCCACCTAGCGAAATTTTTTTGATCAAATATTGCATTGTCACCGGGTTCTGACTTACGGCTCAAGTTTCATATCTCCAGCTCACCGGGAAGTTACTCAAAAGTCGCTTGAAAGATTCCCCTCGTTTTTCAAGGATTTGTAGTTATCTCACCTAGCGCGCCACATAGCGGAATTTTGTTTTCTGTAAATTGTATTGTAACCAAGGCTCGAACTGTGCGCCAAGTTTCAAGTCTCTAGGTCACCGGGAAATTAGTTAATAGAATAAAAACAAGGTTTATTCCACCTTACGACGGAACGTTTCGCCAAATTTTCTTGGCATCATCAGGGGCGTAATATTTTATTTATTATTGTATGAAATAAAAACAACAAGAAATGCAAAAAGTTACAATACTAAATTTTTTAAATGCTTTTAAATATATATATATATCCACAGACAAAACACAGCGAAACAGATGAACAAATACAACATACTTCTGAAAATCAACTTACTTTAGATGTGGCGGTAGACAAAATTACAAATTGAAAATAAATAAAATTTACAAAAATTAGACAATTAATTACATATACAATCGGTACCATCGATTTGTGGTACACTTTGTCACATTAAACACTATAAACATAATAAATAAGCTGCGGAAATATTGTCAGTATCTTCCTTCCTGTTGATTGTCTTTTCTTTATTTTGCAGTATTCGCAGGCTCTTTAAAGTGTATCGTTTTCTTTCTCTGATTTCTTTCTCTAAAACTTTCGCGCCTGCAAAGTCAGCTCTGTGATTATTTGTTATTGCATGCTGCGCTAATGCTGTGCTTTGTTTTTGTTTTTTATATCGGCTTCATGTTCAGATAGTCGCGAACCTATATTTCGTTTGGTCGTCCCGGTGTACACTTTGTTGCATTTTTCTTCGTCGTTTCCTTTGCATTGTATTTGATACACTACGTTGCTTTGTTGTTGGAGATCTACAGGGCTTTTTGGTTTTGTAAAGCAAGTCGCCAAAGAGCAATTTGATTTAAAAGCCAATGTCTTGTTTGATGTTTTTATAAGATTTCGTGCAAAGTTTTCTGTGAGCCTAGGAATATATGTGACACTGAAGTATTGCTTTGTTTGGTTGTTGTTGTTGTCTGTGTGTGTTGTTTGAAGTCTAGTATTTTTTATGTCCATTTGTTTTTGCATGATTAGGCTTGATATCAAGTAGTCGGGGTAATTATTCTTTCTAAGTGTCATTTTGATTTTTCTTATATTAGCGTCGTGAAATGTTTGATGGCTGATTGTCAATATTTTGCTTATGAGGTTCTTGGCTGTATTTATATTATATTTTAAAGGTTCTGATGAAAAATAATTTATTAGGCGCCCATCTAATATTAAAACGTTGTTATTTCTATATATTCGGGTGTCTAAGAAAGGAATACTGCCGTTTTCTTCTTTTTCTATGGTAAATTTCAATTTGTTGTGGTATTTGTTCAATGTATTTAAAATTATATTTGTGTCTTTTCTTTTGATTATGGCGAATATGTCATCAAGTTATTTTATAAGGAACTTTATTTGTATGTTGTGTTGTTTTTGGAGTTCTGGGAAAGTGTAGTTATGTAAAACGTCCATGACTATATCTGCGATGGTTGGAGAGAGGGGGTTGCCCATCGGCATTCCATGTGTTTGTGTGTATATTTTGTCGTTGTAGGTGAAATAGTTGTTGTCTTCGAGACAGAAGTCTAGAGCATTCTTGATCTTACTTTTGGTTATGCTCTTTTCTACATCTTCCCATTTTTGCATTATTATTTTGGATGCTAAATTTGTAGGTATATTAGTAAACAAAGAGACGACATCAAAAGACACTAACATATCTTCATCACATACATTCATGCAGTTCAATCTTTCTTTAAAGTCCAGTGAATGAGACAATTGGACATAATGGACACTCAGGTTTATGGATTTTGGTAATCCATATAACCGACGGGAAGTTGCTGCTGAGCTGGTCAATTGTTGTTTTTCCTTTATGTTTATGCGTTTGCCTTTCCAAAGCTCCTGTACTATGTTATTGTTTTTTCTCTGTAGTGTATTTGTCGGGTCACTTCTTATTGCTTTGTAAGTATTCTTGTCTCCTAGTAATTTGTCCATTTTCATATCGTAGTCAGTTTTGTAGAGAACGACTGTTTTATTACCCTTGTCCGCGTCTGTTACGACTATGTCCTCTTTGTGTGTTTTTAGAAAAACCTTTGTTTTGTTGTATGTTTCTATTATAAATTTTTTTATCGGAGTATGTTTGATGTTTCGTTTAAATTCGTTGATTCTGTTGCTTAATTTATTTCTTGCTAATTCTTTTTCATTTTCGTTTTCTAGGGTTTCAAATACTTGTTCCATTTCGGCTATTGTGTGCACGGGTGAAAAGCTTTTTTTGTTGTTGGTACTGTAAATTTTTTACCTAAAGACAGCAGCTACTTTACATCTTCGGGAAAAAACTATGTTTGTGTGGTTGACAAACCATTCGTTATTGAGATGTATTCCAAATTTTTAGTATTTGCTCGTGCCTGAGCTTCTTGATTTTGGTGGATAGTGTCGTTTCTTTATGGTTACCGATTTTGTTGCTTAGACAGTTTTGTTTTACGATTGCAGATTTAAATTCTTCTTCGTTGAGAGAACTGCGTATTTGTTATTGCGCGTGATATATTGCATGTTTGGTACTTTTGATGTTTTTATTTGTTTGTGTCATTTCAATGTTAAGTAATTTTAAAACGAAGTTGTGTTTTGTTTTTTCTATTTTTTGTCTTATTTTACCAGATGTTGTGTTTTATTATAGAGTTTTTAATGTGTTAGAAATATAGTTTGGAATAAGTCCGTACCTTTTACATTCTAATAAGAATCTGAGTTGTTTCGTTTGTTTTGTAATTTGATTCTCTGTTTGCTGAACTGTTTAAGATACATGCACGTATGTTCACCATGTTTGTACTTCATGTGGTCGTAGTAGTTCTTCATTTTGAGGGATTTTTTCTTGATATGTTGTTTTTATTGTTATTCCTTATGCTGTTATTCCTTTTTGACGTTTAGTAATCTACCGCCGTTGAAAAAATTTGATAGCTTCAGTCTATCTACATCTATATATATATATATATATATATATATTAAAGATGATAAACAATTTTAAGCACTACCTTTATATAAATGGACCAAAAAATAGAGGGCAATTTTTCCTTTAATACAAACATAGTCTTGTTGGATTTTGACTAAAAAACTTTAACAATAGCTCTTGTAAAAGAATTTTGGGATTGGAAGCGCCTAGAAGTATGCAAAGGGTAAATCACAGAGTATAAAAGGCAGCAACAGTAGAGGCACGACAATCAGTTTGATTTAAGTTACCTAGACCGTTTTTCTTTTGGCGTAGTATTTGAGCTACGCGCTCGCTTATATAATTTTTGTTCGCCCCGTATCCACTAGAAATTCTAAAATACCTAAATCCTGCGTTGCGTAATCTAGATATGGTACGCCGGACACGAGGCTCCCATGGTAAAATTTACCTGTTCCCCGTGGTTTGTTCTTTGTTGTATTCACCTTCTTCTTCATCAACCGGTACCAGATGGAAGAAAAAGTGTACCACAAATCGATGGTACCGATTGTATATGTAATTAATTGTGTAATTTTTGTAAATTTTATTTATTTTCAATTTGTAATTTTGTCTACCGCCACATCTAAAGTAAGTTGATTTTCAGAAGTATGTTGTATTTGTCCATCTGTTTCGCTGTGTTTTGTCTGTGGATATATATATATATATAAGCATTTAAAAATTTTAGTATTGTAACTTTTGAATTTCTTGTTGTTTTTATTTTATACAATAATAAATAAGATATTACGCCCCTGATGATGCCAAGAAAATTTGGCGAAAACGTTCCGTCGTAAGGTGGAATAAACCTTGTTTTCATTCTATTAACTAATTTCCCGGTGACCTAGAGACTTGAAACTTGGCGCACAGTTCGAGCCTTGGTGACAATACAATTTACAGAAAACAAAATTCCGCTAGGTGGTGCGATAAGTGAGATAACTACAAATCCTTGAAAAACGAGGGGAGTCTTGCAATCGATTTTTGAATAACTTCTCGGTGAGTTGGAGATATGAAACTTGAACCGAAAGTCAGAACCCGGTGACAATGCAATATTTTATCAAAAAAAATTTCGCTAGGTGGTGCATGGATCGAGATATTAATCCATTTTAACTAACTTCCCGGTGACATAGAGACTGGAGCTTTGTGAAAATACAACCTACAGAAAACAAAATTCCGCTAGGTGGCGCTCTGGCGCACAGTTAGAGGCTTGGTGACAATACAATTTACAGAAAAAAAATTCCGCTAGGTGGCGCGCTAATTGAGATAACTAAAAATCCTTGAAAAACGGGGGAAATCTTGCAACCGATTTTTGAGTAACTTAAGAAAATTAATTTTGATTTGGGAATTTTTCAATCCATTTTTAGCTAACTTCCCGATGACCTAGAGATTTGGCGCTTGGTGAAAATACAATCTACAGAAAACAAAATTCCGTTAGGTGGCGCCCTAAGTCAGATAACTACAAATCCTTGAAAAAACGAGAGGAATATTGCGATCGATTTTTGAATAACTTCCCGGTGAGCTGGAGATATGAAACTTGAGCCGTAAGTCAAAACCCGGTAACAATGCAATATTTGATCAAAAAAATTTCGCTAGGTGGCGCATGGATCGAGACATTAAGAATCTTCCAATCCATTTTTAACTATCTTCCCGGTGACCTAGAGACTTGAAACTTGGCGCGCAGTTCGAGGCTTGGTGACAATAAAATTTACGGAAAACAAAATTCCGCTATGTGGCGCGCTAGGTGAGATAACTACAAATCCTTGAAAAACGAGGGGAATCTTTCAAGCAACTTTTGAGTAACTTCCCGGTGAGCTGGAGATATGAAACTTGAGCCGTAAGTCAGAACCCGGTGACAATGCAATATTTTATCAAAAAAATCCGCTAGGTGGCGCATGAATCGAGATATTAAGAAAATTAATTTTGATTTGGCAATCTTTCAATCCATTTTTAAACTAACTTCCCGGTTAACTTAGCACATAGTTCCAGACCCGGTGACAATACAAATTATAGAAAAAAGTTCCGCTATGTGGCGTGCTAATTGAGAGAACTACAAATCCCTGAAAAACGAGGGGAATCTTGCGATCGATTTTTGAGTAACTTTCCGGTGGGCTTATCGACTTGAAACTTGGGCCGTGGGTCAGAACACGGTGACAATGCAACATTTTATCAAAAAAAATTCGCTAGGTGGCACGCGGATCGAGATAGTAAGAAAACAAATTTTAATTTGGGAATTTTCAACCCATTTTTAACTAACTTTCCGGTTACCTAGAGACTTGAAACTTGGCACTTAGTTAGAGGCCTGGTGACAATACAACCTATAGCAAACACAGTTGCTAGGTGGCGCGCTATCTAAGATAACTGCAAATCCTTTAAAAATAGGGGAATCTTACAATCGATTTTTGAGTAACTTTCCGGAGAGCTGGAGGTACGAAACTTGATCCGTAAGTCAAAACCCGGTGACAATGCAATATTTGATCAAAAAAATTTCGCTAAGTGGCGCGTGGATCGAGATATTAAGAAAATTAATTTTGATTTAGCAATCTTTCAATCCATTTTTAACTAACTTCGCGGTGACCTAGAGGCTTGAAACTTGGCACACAGTTCGAGGCTTAGTGACAATGCAATTTAGAGAAAACAAAATTCCGCTAGGTGGCGCGCTAAGTGAGATAACTACAGATCTTTGAAAAACGAGGGGAAACTTGCAATCGGTTTTTGAGTAACTTGCTAGTGAGCTGGAGATATGAAAATTTAGCCGTAAGTCAGAACCCGATGACAATGCAATATTTCATCAAAAAAATTCCGCTAGGTGGCGTATGGATCGAGATATTAAGAAAATTAATTTTGACTTGGGAATCTTTCAATCCATTTTTGGACTTGAAACTTGGCGCACTGTTCGAGGCTTGGTGACAATACAATTTACTTGCTTACTTACTTACTTAATTGGCGCTTAACAGTCTAAACGGTTATGGCCGTCCAACAAGGTGCGCCAGTCGCTCCTTCGCTCCGCCAACCGGCGCCAATTAGTCACACCAAGGGAGTTTAAATCGTTTTCCACCTGGTCCTTCCAACGGAGTGGGGGCCGCCCTCTACCTCTGCTCCCATAGGCCGGTTCCGATAGAAACACTTTCCTGGCCGGAGCATCATCTTTCATTCGCATAACATGGCCTAGCCAGCGCAGCCGCTGCGTTTTAATTCGCTTGACTGTGTTGATGTCTGCGTATAGCTGGTAGAGCTCGTCATTAAATCTTCTTCGGTACTCGCCACCGCCAATGCGTAGAGGTCCATAAATTTTTCGAAGAAGTTTTCTCTCGAACACTCCCGAAGCCGCTTCATCTGCTGTTGTCATGGTCCATGCTTCTGCCCCATATAGCAGGACGGGTACGATAAGTGACTTGTAGAGTATGATTTTCGTTCGCCGAGAGAGGACTTTACTTTTCAATTGCCTACCTAGTCCAAACTAGCATTTATTGGCAAGACTGATTCTTCGCTGGATTTCAGTGCTGATGTTGTTGCTAGTGTTGATGCTAGTTCCCAAAACAATACAATACAATTTACAGAAAACAAAATTCCGCTATGTGGCGCGCTAAGTGAGATAACTACAAATCCTTGAAAAACGAGGAGAATAGTGCAATCGATTTTTGAGTAACTTCCCGGCGAGCTGGAAATATGTCAACTTGAGCCGTAAGTCAGAACCCGGTGACAATGCATTATTTTATCAAAAAAATTCCGCTAGTGGCGCATGGATCGAGATATTAGGAAAATTAATTTTTATTTGGGAATATTTCAATCCATTTTTAACTAACTTCCCGGTTACCTAGAGGCTTGTAACTTAGCCCATAGTTCGAGACCCGGTGACAACACAATTTATGGGAAACAAAGTTCCGCTAGGTGGCGTGCTAATTGAGTTAACTACAAATCCCTGAAAAAACGAGGGGAATCTTGCGATCGATTTTTGAGTAACTTGCCGGTGAGCTACCGACTTGAAACTTGGGCCGTGGGTCAGAACCCGCTGACAATGCAACATTTGATCAAAAAAATTCGCTAGGTGGCACGCGGATCGAGATAATAAGAAATTAGATTTTAATTTGGGAATCTTTCAATCCATTTTTAACTAAATTCCCGGTTACCTAGAGACTTGAAACTTGGCACTTAGTTAGAGGCCTGTTGACAATACAACGTATAGAAAAACCAAGTTCCGCTAGGTGGCGCGCTAGTAAAAATAACTGCAAATATTTTAAAACAGGTTGAGTCTTGCGATCGATTTTAATTTCATTTCATTTTTCGTATGTCAGAACCCGGTGACAATGCAATATTTTATTAAAAACTTACACTATGTGGCGCATGGATCAAAATATTTAGAAAACTAGTTTTAAATTGGGAATCTTGTAACCGATTTTTAACAAACAAGTCGAACTATTTAGAAGATTAGGCCATACCTTCATGGCTAGCCTCCTGAGTGTTGCAGGCGTTGTAGAACTCCACCTCATTGAAGGCGCAACGCAATGCACGTCCTTGCATACTTTTAGGTGTACGCGACTTTCACCACGTTTCTTTTATACTTTCAGGCGTATGCGAATTTCACAACGATTTTCAGCTGTGCAAATTAAGCAGCTGACAAACGAGGTGGAATTCTCTTGTTATGATGCGAGGTGGAATTCTGTTGTTTTCGCCAGTGTTGTCAGCGAAAATTCCACTAATTATCTTAAATCTTGCTATTTTGAACATATAAATAAAGATAAGAATTTTCATTTAGGAATTACTTAAATTACTAATCAAAGTTGCAATTGACTTTCTGTAGGCAGTACTAAAAATTTTAAAATAAAAAGATGATAAAAAATTTTAATGGACCAAAAAATAGAAGGAAATTTTTTCCTTTAATACAGACATAGTCTTGTTGAATTTTGACTAAAAACTTTAACAATAGCTCTTGAAAAGAATGTTGGGATTTAAAATTATAAAGGTAGAGCGCGTGTTTAGATTTTAAATAACCAATTAGTTAATCCCAAGCACATGGTTTGCTTTAAATTGAAAGATTGGGCTCCACCTTTATAGTTTTAAATCACAAAATTCTTTTACAAGAGCTATTGTTAAAGTTTTTTAGTCAAAATTCAACAAGATTATGTCTGTATTAAAGAAAAAATTGCTTTCTATTTTTTGGTCCATTTATATAAAGGTGGTGCTTAAAATTTTGTATCATCTTTTTTTCTATAGATAGACGTAGATAGACTGAAGCTATCAAATTTTTTTAACGCGGCAAATTACTAAAAATCGAAAAGGAATAACAGCCAAACTGAACAATGCAGTGAAACTTTAGGTGTTTAAAATAACCTAAGTTTGTACGACAGCCATACTTCTGAAAATCCCATTTGTAGGGAAGGTCCCATGCCCCTTTTTTCCCAATTCTACCATTTAGTGGAGGTGTTAGGACTTAACGTCATATAGATCCTTCCCAATTTTCATTATCCTACCATTACTACATCCAGAGATATGCAGTAAGATATATTCCATTTGTATGGGAGGTGCCACGCCCCCTTTTTCCCAATTCCACATTTTCTTGGTGGTTTTAGGGATTGACCTCATATAACTCCTTACTGAATTTCAATGTTCTGGCATGTATACCCTCAGAGTTAAGCAGTACCAAAAATTCCATTTGTATGGGAGGGTCACTCCCCTTTTATATATCGAAATTATTTTTAGCCTAAAACCTTCCTGTTGATCGAAGGAACCTATAGCCAAAATCTAGCGATGATTGAAGTGTGGGAAATACGTTTCCATAGGTAACACACAGACACACAGAATTTGATTTTTATTAATATTATTTTATTTTTATACCGAAAGAAATGTATATTTAAATGTTACTTTCACGTAAGTATAATTTCCATTTAACATTTTTAAAATGTTGTTTCAACGTTGCTCTACGTGAGTATTACATAAATATCATGTTAATTATACATGAGCATCATATCAATAATACATGATCGTCATGTTAATTGTACGTGTTTCATGTACATATATATAAATATCATGTTAATTATACATGAGCATCATATCAATAATACATGATCGTCATGTTAATTGTACGTGTTTCATGTACATATATATAAATATCATGTTAATTATACATGAGCATCATATCAATAATACATGATCGTCATGTTAATTGTACGTGTTTCATGTACATATATATAAATATCATGTTAATTATACATGAGCATCATATCAATAATACATGATCGTCATGTTAATTGTACGTGTTTCATGTACATATATATAAATATCATGTTAATTATACATGAGCATCATATCAATAATACATGATCGTCATGTTAATTGTACGTGTTTCATGTACATATATATAAATATCATGTTAATTATACATGAGCATCATATCAATAATACATGATCGTCATGTTAATTGTACGTGTTTCATACACATACATTTCACGTAAAAATGATAGAGTCGAAATGATAACATTAACATTTTTTCATTTCAGTTGAGAATTGTAAACAAAAAATGTTAACTTTACGTGGTTTTTAGTATTTTTTTGGTTCAGTGTACTTATTATTAAAATAAATAAAAAAATAAATGTAAGGTGCGATAACCTCCGAAGAGATCTAAGGCCGAGCTTCTCTTCCAATTTGCGTCGTGCTCCTCTTGATTTTCCCTACAAATTGGCCGGACGGGACCTACATGTTTTATGCCGACTCCAAACGGCATCTGCAAGGCAGATGAGTTTTCGCTGAGAGCTTTTCATGGCAGAAATACACCCGGAGCGCTTGCCAAACACTGCCGAGGGGCGACCCCGCTTAGAAAAATTTTCTTCTAATTGAAAAACTTTATTTCTAAAATTTTAATGTTGCTTTGCCCGGGGTGCGAACCCAGGGCATACGGTGTTATAGGCGGAGCACGCTAACATCACACCACGGTGGCCGTCTTATTATTACCTTTATATTAAGTCCCTTTCATGTTTGTCCTCTCATTTCCATGCGAATTTTGACCCACGGAAAAGTCTTTTTCGGTAACTTCCCGTTGAGCTAGACAATTGATACTTAGAACATAGTTCAGATCTGGGAGACATTACAATGCAAGTGAAAAAAAATCAGCTAAATGGTGCACGGATCGAGATATACAGAAAATTAATTTTAAAATGGAAATTTTGCGATCGACTTTTAACTAACTTCTCGCTGATCCAAAGACTTGAAACTTAGAACATAGTTTGCGTGTGGGTGGTACTACAATTCGTGGAAAACCAAATGTCGTCAGGTGGCAGACGAATCGAGATAAGCGAAAATCCCTGAAAAAAAGCAGGGAATATTGCGTTCGATTTTTAAGTAACTTCGCGGTGAGCTAGAGACTTGAGACTTGGGCCGTAAGTCAGAACCCGGTGACAATGCAATATTTGATCAAAAAATTTCGCTAGGTGGCGCATGGATCGAGATGTTAAGGAAATTTATTTTCATTTGGCAATATTTCAATCCATTTTTAACTAACTTCCCGGTGACCTAGAGACTAGAAACTTGGCGCGCAGTTCGAGGCTTGGTGACAATACAATTTACAGAAAATAAAATTCCGCTAGGTGGCGCGAAGTGAGATTCCTGAAGTCGATTTTTGAGTAAATTCCCGGTGAGCTGGAAATATTAAACTTGATCCGTAAGTCAGAACCCGGTGGCAATGCAATATTTTATCAAAAAAATTCTGCTAGGTGGCGCATGGATCGAGATATTAGGAAAATTAATTTTAATTTGGAAATTTTTCAATCCATTTTTAACTAACTTCCCAGTTACCTAGAGACTTCAATTCAATTCAATTCCATTCAATTCAATTTTATTAAACATTTTGCTTACACCTATGTACATAGTGCATAATATTCCAATATACAAAACTAAAAACAATATTACAGCGAATATAAAAATACTATAGGTATAAGAAAAGTTAAGGCATTATGTTAACCTTAACATAGCGCTAAATGCCAATATCTACTATTTAAAAAAATACAAAATTCAAATTAAAATTCAAAGTAAAACAAGTAAGGAAGGCTAAGTTCGGGTGTAACCGAACATTACATACTCAGTTGAGAGCTATGGAGACAAAATAAGGAAAATCACCATGTAGGAAAATGAACCTAGGGTAACCCTGGAATGTGGTTGTATGACATGTGTATCAAATGGAAGGTATTAAAGAGTATTTTAAGAGAGAGTAGGCCATAGTTCTATGGATGGACGCCATTTAGGGATATCGCCATAAAGGTGGACCAGGGCTGATTCTAGAATTTGTTTGTACGATATGGGTATCAAATGAAAGGTGTTACTGAGCATTTTAAGAGGGTGCGGGCTTTAGGTCTATCGGTGGACGCCTTTTCGAGATATCGCCATTAAGGTGGGCCAGGGGTGACTCTAGAATGTGTTTGTACGATATGGGTATCAAATGAAAGGTGGTAATGTGTATTTTAAAAGGGAATGGGCTTAGTTCTATAGGTGAACGACTTTTCGAGATATCGCCATAAAGGTGGACCAGGGGTGACTCTAGAATATGTTTGTACGATATGGGTATCAAATGAAAGGTGTTAATGAGTATTTTCAAAGGGAGTGATCCTTAGTTCCATAGGTGGACGCCTTTTCGAGATATCGCCATAAAGGTGGACCAAGGGGTGACTCTAGGATGTTTGTACGATATGGGTATCAAACGAAAGGTGTTACTGAGCAATTTAAGAGGGAGTGGGCATTAGGTCTATAGGTGGACACCTTTTCGAGATATCGCCATTAGTGTGGGCCAGGGGTGACTCTAGAATGTTTGTACGATATGGGTACAAAACGAAAGGTGTTACTGAGAATTTTAAGAGGGAGTGGGCATTAGGTCTATAGGTGAACGACTTTTCGAGATATCGCCATAAAGGGTGGACCAAGGGTGACTCTAGAATGTTTGTACGATATGGGTATCAAACGAAAGGTGTTACTGAGAATTTTAAGAGGGAGTGGGCATTATGTCTATAGGTGGACGCCTTTTCGAGATATCGCCATAAAGGTGGACCAAGTGTGACTCTAGAATGTTTGTACGATATGGGTATCAAACGAAAGGTGTTACTGAGCATTTTAAGAGGGAGTGAGCATTAGGTCTATAGGTGGGCGCCTTTTCGAGATATCGCCATTAGGGTGGGACAGGGGTGACTCTAGAATGTTTGTACGATATGGGTATCAATACGAAAGGTGTTACTGAGAATTTTAAGAGGGAGTGGGCATTAGGTCTATAGGTGGACGCCTTTTCGAGATACCGCCATTAGGGTGGGCCAGGGGTGACTCTAGAATGTGTTTGTACGATATGGGTATCAAACGAAAGGTGTTACTGAGAATTTTAAGAGGGAGTGGGCTTTAGGTCTATAGGTAGACGCCTTTTCGAGATACCGCCATTAGGGTGGGCAGGGGTGACTCTAGAATGTGTTTGTACGATATGGGTAAAAACGAAAGGTGTTACTGAGAATTTTAAGAGGGAGTGGGCATTAGGTCTATAGGTGGACGCCTTTTCGAGATATCGCCATTAGGGTGGGCCAGGGGTGACTCTAGAATGTTTGTACGATATGGGTAATCAACGAAAGGTGTTACTGAGCATTTTAAGAGGGAGTGGGCATTAGGTCTATAGGTGGACGCCTTTTCGAGATATCGCCATTAGGGTGGGCAGGGGTGACTCTAGAATGTGTTTGTACGATATGGGTATCAAATGAAAGGTGGTAATGAGTATTTTAAAAGGGAGTAATCCTTAGTTCTATAGGTGGACGCCTTTTCGAGATATCGCCATAAAGGTGGACCAAGGGTGACTCTAGAATGTTTGTACGATATGGGTATCAAACGAAAGGTGTTACTGAGCATTTTAAGAGGGAGTGGGCATTAGGTCTATAGGTGGACGCCTTTTCGAGATATCGCCATTAGGGTGGGCCAGGGGTGACTCTAGAATGTTTGTACGATATGGGTATCAAACGAAAGGTGTTACTGAGCATTTTAAGAGGGAGTGGGCATTAGGTCTATAGGTGGACGCCTTTTTCGAGATATCGCCATTAGGGTGGGCCAGGGGTGACTCTAGAATGTTTGTACGATATGGGTATCAAACGAAAGGTGTTACTGAGCATTTTAAGAGGGAGTGGGCATTAGGTCTATAGGTGGACGCCTTTTTGAGATATCGCCATTAGGGTGGGCCAGGGGTGACTCTAGAATGTTTGTACGATATGGGTAAATAACGAAAGGTGTTACTGAGCATTTTAAGAGGGAGTGGGCATTAGGTCTATAGGTGGGCGCCTTTTCGAGATATCGCCATTAGGGTGGGCCAGGGGTGACTCTAGAATTTGTTTGTACGATATGGATATCAAATTAAAGGTATTAATGAGGGTTTTAAAAGAGAGTGGCCCTTAGATGTATATGTGAAGGCGTTTTCGCGATATCGACCAAAATGTGGACCAGGTGATCCAGAAAATCATCTGTCGGGTACTGCTAATTTATTTATATATGCAATACCACTAACAGTATTCCTGCCAAGATTCCAAACGCTGTTGATTTCGCCTTGTAGAACTTTTTCATTTTCTTCTACTTAATATGGTAGTGTCACACCCATTTTACAAAGTTTTTTCAAAGTTATATTTTGCGTCAATAAACCAATCCAATTACCATGTTTCATCCCTTTTTTCGTATTTGGTATAGAATTATGGCATTTTTTTCATTTTTCGTAATTTTCGATATCGATAAAGTGGGCGTGGTTATAGTCGATTTCGGCATTTTTTATACCAAGATAAAGTGAGTTCAGATAAGTACGTGGACTAAGTTTAGTAAAGATATATCGGTTTTTGCTCAAGTTATTGTGTTAACGGCCGAGCGGAAGGCCAGACGGTGGACTGTGTATAAAAACTGGGCGTGGCTTCCACCGATTTCGCCCATTTTCACAGAAAACAGTTACCGTCATAGAATCTATGCCCCTACCAAATTTAAGAAGGATTGGTAAATTTTTGTTCGACTTATGGCATTAAAAGTATTCTAGACAAACTAAATGAAAATGGGCGGAGCCACGCCCATTTTGAAATTTTCTTTTATTTTTGTATTTTGTTGCATCATATCATTACTGGAGTTGAATTTTGACTTAATTTACTTATATACAGTAAAGATATTAAATTTTTTTTAAAATTTGAATTAAAAAAAATTTTTTTTTAAAAGTGGGCGTGTTCTTCATCCAATTTTGCTAATTTTTATTTAGCACATATACAGTAATAGTAGTAACGTTCCTGCCAAATTTCATCATGATATCTTCAACGACTGCCAAATTACAGCTTGCAAAACTTTTAAATTACCTTCTTATAAAAGTGGGCGGTGCCACGCCCATTGTCCAAAATCTTACTAATTTTCTATTCTGCGTCATAACGTCAACCCATCTACCAAGTTTCATCGCTTTAATCCGCCTTTGGCAATGAATTATCGCATTTTTTCGGTTTTTTCGAAATTTTCGATATCGAAAAATGGGCGTGGTTATAGTCCGATATCGTTCATTTTAAATAGCGATCTGAGATGAGTGCCCAGGAATCTACATACCAAATTTCATCAAGATACCTCAAAATTTACTCAAGTTATCGTGTTAACGGACGCGACGGACATGGCTCAATCAAATTTTTTTTCGATACTGATGATTTTGATATATGGAAGTCTATATCTATCTCGATTCCTTTATACCTGTACAACCAACCGTTATCCAATCAAAGTTAATATACTCTGTGAGCTCTGCTCAACTGAGTATAAACAAGTAAGGAAGGCTAAGTTCGGGTGTAACCGAACATTACATACTCAGTTGAGAGCTATGGAGACAAAATAAGGAAAATCACCATGTAGGAAAATGAACCTAGGGTAACCCTGGAATGTGGTTGTATGACATGTGTATCAAATGGAAGGTATTAAAGAGTATTTTAAGAGAGAGTAGGCCATAGTTCTATGGATGGACGCCATTTAGGGATATCGCCATAAAGGTGGACCAGGGCTAACTCTAGAATTTGTTTGTACGATATGGGTATCAAATGAAAGGTGTTACTGAGCATTTTAAGAGGGAGTGGGCCTTAGGTCTATCGGTGGACGCCTTTTCGAGATATCGCCATTAGGGTGGGCCAGGGGTGACTCTAGAATGTTTGTACGATATGGGTATCAAACGAAAGGTGTTACTGAGCATTTTAAAGAGGGAGAGTGGGCATTAGGTCTATAGGTGGACGCCTTTTCGAGATATCGCCATTAGGGTGGGCTAGGGGTGACTCTAGAATGTTTGTACGATATGGGTATCAAAGAAAGGTGTTACTGAGCATTTTAAGAGGGAGTGGGCATTAGGTCTATAGGTGGACGCCTTTTCGAGATATCGCCATTAGGGTGGGCCAGGGGTGACTCTAGAATGTGTGTACGATATGGATATCAAATTAAAGGTATTAATGAGGGTTTTAAAGCGAGTGGGCCCTTAGATGTATATGTGAAGGCGTTTTCGCGATATCGACAAAATGTGGACCAGGTGATCCAGAAAATCATCTGTCGGGTACTGCTAATTTATTTATATATGCAATACCACTACAGTATTCCTGCCAAGATTCCAAGGGCCGTTGATTTCGCTTTGTAGAACTTTTTCATTTTCTTCTACTTAATATGGTAGGTGTCACACCCATTTTACAAAGTTTTTTCCAAGTTATATTTTTGCGTCAATAAACCAATCCAGTTACCATGTTTTCGTCCATTTTTATACTCAGTTGAGCAGAGCTCACAGAGTATATTAACTTTGATTGCATAACGGTTGGTTGTACAGGTATAAAGGAATCGAGATAGATATAGACTTCCATATATCAAAATCATCAGTATCGAAAAAAAATTCGATTGAGCCATGTCCGTCCGTCCGTCCGTCCGTCCGTCGTCCGTCTGTCCGTTAACACGATAACTTGAGTAAATTTTGAGGTATCTTGATGAAATTTGGTACGTAGGTTCCTGGGCACTCATCTCAGATCGCTATTTAAAATGAACGATATCGGACAATAACCACGCCCACTTTTTCGATATCGAAAATTTCGAAAAATCGAAAAAGTGCGATAATTCATTACAAATACGCATTAAGCGATGAAACTTGGTAGGTGAGTTGAGCTTATGACGCAGAATAGAAAACTAGTAAAATTTTGGACAATGGGCGTGGCACCGCCCACTTTTAAATGAAGGTAATTTAGAAGTTTTGCAAGCTGTAATTTGGCAGTCGTTGAAGATATCATGATGAAATTTGGCAGGAACGTTACTCTTATTACTTTATGTCTGCTTAATAAAAATTAGCAAAATCGGAGAACGACCACGCCCACTTTTTAAAAAATTTTTTTTTAAATTCAAATTTTTAAAAGAAAAGTTAATATCTTTACAGCATATAAGTAAATTATGCCAACATTCAACTCCAGTAATGATATGGTGCAACAAAATACAAAAATAAAAGAAAATTTCAAAATGGGCGTGGCTCCGCCCTTTTTCATTTAATTTGTCTAGGATGCTTGTAATGCCATAAGTCGAACAAAAATTAACCAATCCTTGTGAAATTTGGTAGAGGCTTAGCTTCTAGGACGATAACTGTTTTCTGTGAAAAAGGGCGAAATCGGTTGAAGCCACGCCCAGTTTTTATACACAGTCGACCGTCTGTCCTTCCGCTCGGCCGTTAACACGATAACTTGAGCAAAATCGATATATCTTTACTAAACTCAGTTCACGTACTTATCTGAACTCACTTTGTATTGGTATAAAAAATGGCCGAAATCCGACTATGACCACGCCCACTTTTTCGATATCGAAAATTACGAAAAATGAAAAAAATGCCATAATTATATACCAAATACGAAAAAATGGATGAAACATGGTAATTGTATTGGTCTATTGACGCAAAATATAACTTTAGAAAAAAACTTGGTAAAATGGGTGTGACACCTACCATATTAAGTAGAAGAAAATGAAAAAGTTTTGCAGGGCGAAATCAAAAGCCCTTGGAATCTTGGAAGGAATACTGTACGTGGTATTACATATATAAATAAACTAGCGGTACCCGACAGATGATGTTCTGGATCACCCTGGTCCACATTTTGGTAGATATCTCGAAAACGCCTTCACATATACAACTAAGGGCCACTCCCTTTTAAAACCCTCATTAATACCTTTAATTTGATACCCATATCGTACAAACACATTCTAGAGTCACCCCTGGTCCACGTTTATGGCGATATCTCGAAAAGGCGTTCACATATAGAACTAAGGCCCACTCCTTTTTAAAATACTCATTAACACCTTTCATTTGATACCCATATCGTACAAACAAATTCTAGAGTCACCCCTGGTCCACCTTTATGTCGATATCTCGAAAAGGCGTCCACCTATAGAACTAAGGCCCACGCCTTTTTAAAATACTCATTAACACCTTTCATTTGATACCCATATCGTACAAAAAAATTCTAGAGTCACCCCTGGCCCACCTTTATGGCGATATCTCGAAAAGGCATCCACCTATAGAACTAAGGCCCACTCCCTTTTAAAATACTCATTAACACCTTTCATTTGATACCCATATCGTATAAACAAATTCTAGAGTCACCCCTGGTCCACCTTTATGTCGATATCTCGAAAAGGCATCCACCTATAGAACTAAGGCCCACGCCCTTTTAAAATACTCATTAACACCTTTCATTTGATACCCATATCGTACAAACAAATTCTAGAGTCACCCCTGGTCTCACTTTATGGAGATATCTCGAAAAGGCGTCCACCTATAGAACTAAGGCCCACACCCTTTTAAAATACTCATTAACACCTTTCATTTGATACCCATATTGTACAAACGCATTCTAGAGTCACCCCTGGTCCACGTTTATGGCGATATCCGAAAAGGCGTCCACCCATAGAACAAAGGCCCACTCCCTTTTAAAAAACTTATTACACTTTTCGTTTGACACCCATATTGTACAAACGCATTCTAGAGTCAACCCAGGTCCACTTTTATAACGATATTCCGAAAAGGCGTCCACCTATAGAACTAAGGCCCACCCCTTTTAAAATACTCATTAACACCTTTCATTTGATACCCATATAGTACAAACAAATTCTAGAGTCACCCCTGGTCCACGTTTATGGCGATATCTCGAAAAGGCGTCCACATATAGAACTAAGGCCCACGCCCTCTTAAAATACTCATTAACACCTTTCATATGATACTCATATCGTACAAACAAATTCTAGAGTCACTCCTGGTCCATCTTTATGGCGATATCTCGAAAAGGCGTCCATCTATAGTACTTAGGCCCACGCTCTTTTAAAATACTCATTAATACCTTTTATTTGATATCCATATCGTACAAAATAAATTCTAGAGTCACCCCTGGTCCACCTTTATGGCGATATCTCGAAAAGACGTCCACCTATAGAACTTAGGCCCACTCCCTTTTAAAATTATCATTAACACATTTCATTTGATACCCATATCGTACAAACAAATTCTCGAGTCAGGCCTGGTCCACCTTTATGGCGATATCCCTAAATGGCGTCCATCTATAGATCTATGGCCCACTTCCTCTTAAAATACTCTTTAATACCTTCCATTTGATACACATGTCATACAAAGACATTCCAGGGTTACCCTAGGTTCCTTTTACAACATGGTGATTTCCCTTACTTTGTCTCCACAGCCCTCAACTGAGTATGTAATGTTCGGTTACACCCAAACATAGCCTTCCTTACTTGTTTCGTATTTGGTATAGAATTATGGCATTTTTTCATTTTTCGTAATTTTAGATATCGATAAAGTGGGCGTGGTTATGGTCGGATTTCGGCCATTTTTAATATCAAGATAAAGTGATTTCAAATAAGTACGTGGGCTAAGTTAGTAAAGATATATCGGTTTTTGCTCAAGTTATTGTGTTAACGGCCGAGCGGAAGGACAGACGGTGGACTGTGTATAAAAACTGGGCGTGGCTTCCACGATTTCGCCCATTTTCACAGAGAACAGTTACCGTCATAGAGTCTATGCCCCTACCAAATTTGAGAAGGATTGGTAAAGTTTTGTTCGACTTATGGCATTAAAAGTATTCTAGACAAACTAAATGAAAATGGGCGGAGCCACGCCCATTTTGAAATTTTCTTTTTTTTTGTATTTTGTGCATCATATCATTACTGGAGTTGAATTTTGACTTAATTTACTTATATACAGTAAAGATGTTAAATTTTTTGTTAAAATTTGAATTAAAAAAAATTTTTTTTTAAAAAGTGGGCGTGTTCTTCATCCAATTTTGCTAATTTTTATTTAGCACATATATAGTAATAGTAGTAACGTTCCTGCCAAATTTCATCGTGATATCTTCAACGACTGCCAAATTACAGCTTGCAAAACTTTTAAATTACCTTCTTGTAAAAGTGGGCGGTGCCACGCCCATTGTCCAAAATCTTACCAATTTTCTATTCAGCGTCATAATGTCAATCCATCTACCAAGTTTCATCGCTTTAACCGCCTTGGCAATGAATTATCGCATTTTTTCGGTTTTTCGAAATTTTCGATATCGAAAAAGTGGGCGTGGTTATAGTCCGATATCGTTCATTTTAAATAGCGACCTGAGATGAGTGCTCAGGAATCTACATACCAAATTTCATCAAGATACCTCTAAAGTTACTCAAGTTATCGTGTTAACGGACAGACGAACGGACGGACGGACGGACGGACGGACGGACATGGCTCAATCAAATTTTTTTTCGATACTGATGATTTTGATATCTCGATTCCTTTATACCTGTACAACCAACCGTTATCCAATCAAAGTTAATATACTCTGTGAGCTCTGCTCAACTGAGTATAAAAATGTACATCAGGTACGTGGGTAACATTTTTAAGGTTTTTAGAAATATCAAAAGGATTAAAAGCAGAAAAAAAACAAATAATAAATTTCAGAATATTCAAATATATGCCAAAATTGAGCCTACAAATATTAGGTATTGGTCCGCAGCAAAACTTCGATCTCGTCGTATGATTGTCCTAAAAAGAAGGATTTCACATTCTTTAAAAATTGATTCATATTTCTTAAGGCTCGAATGCCCGCAGGTAGGGCGTTAAATAGCTTACGAGACAAGATAGTATAAAACCTGATATAAAGTGTGGTTCTCCAAGAAGGTACTATTACGGTGTTTTGCGAGTTTATCCTCAGACTATAAATTTCCGATGTCATGCTTTCCAGGTAACCACACCTAATAAAAAATTTTTTAATACTTTGAAATAATAAAGGTCTCTTACTGGAAGATTCTGTAAACTCCTAAAGAGCTCTCTTAAGGGATGCGTCCGATTTACCTTCATATTTTTCCAATAGCACACTTTTGCAATATTACCTCCCCAGCAAATAATACCATAAAGCAATTTAGAGTGATATAGTGAGTAGTAGACTATTTTTAGGGTACTTTTTGAGCAGTAACTTCTGGGGTGTTAGAGGCAGCGTAATGAAAATTTCAGATATTGTTTTAAACGCATTATGTGGTTTGCACCAATTCAGGTTTTTGTCTAGAGTGAGGCCTAGATACTGGAATTCATCTACCGTGTCAATTACAAAATAAGTGGTACTGCAAGGTACACGAGAATTAAAAGTATTGGTTTTTAAATCCGGACACAAGTGTTTGGGTAGGAAGAATGAAAAGTTATGTTTATATCTGGCGACAGCCTCGAGGTTAAACTAAAAAACATTAGTTTAATGGTAATTTCCGATCAGTTTTATTAATTTATATGTAGTTTTTCAGCTTTACTGATCTATTAGGGTCAAGTGCAAATAAAATGTTATTTATTCCACCATTTAGCCCAACGTTTCGATAATTATCCTTATCTTCTTCAGGGGCGGTCTATATTTGTTTATAACAAAATACAAAAGACAAAAACAACATTAGAAATAAAATTAAACGATCTAAATTACATAGTTTCAAACAAAGTTTTTCACAATTATAAATTTGAATTTTACATGAAATATTACTTCACAAACAATTATTTATATTCACTCACATTGGTATTTAAAAAACGATTTATTATTACTTTACAAAAAAATTAATTAAATGCTACCATCACTATATGGTAAACTTGTCAAACTAAAACTAATTATCTGTGTCATAAAGATGAAATTAAGAAAGGGCATAATAATAGAGATAAGTGGTCGGCCGCAGGGGGCGTGCGGGGCGGAATCGGCGCGGCGGCGGGCGTTCGGCGATAGGCGGAAGTCCGGGGCCAGTCCGCCGGGGCGGCAGGAGCTCCGGTCACCCGGGGGGCGCGGGCGTCCGCGGCGCGCGCGGCGGGTGCGGCGCCAGCTGTGGGGGGAGGGACCAGGGGGGGGGGGGGTTCGCGGGCGGAGCGCTGCCCCCCGCGCGGCTGCTAATGTATTGTCTTTGTGTTATCTTCTTTTGGGTCGTGTATCTATCTTCTTTTTTTTCTTGCTTTCTTGATCTTTCGTACTTCTTCCTTTCCTTGTTCATATCAG
>JARSSU010025631.1:0-21416 GCA_029619165.1 Eurosta solidaginis | reverse complement strand
AAATCTTACAGACTATTCCAGAGTACGAACGGAACAGTTATGATGCACTGATGGCTGCTGTAGAACGGCGATACGGAAGCGAACACAGGAAACAGGTATTTCAAATAGAATGCAAAACCGCTAACAAAAAGCTAACGAGACTTTGCAGGAGTTTGCTTCGGACATTGAAAGATTGGCTCATCTTGCAAATGCGGATGCACCCGTGGAATACACGGAAAGAGTGAAGATTCAGAGCTTTATAAATGGCATACGGGACGTCGAAACGAAGCGAGCCACATACGCGAACCCAAAGCAAACATTTTCTGAAACGGTATCCCATGCATTGACCCAGGAAACGGCGTCATTATTGAGTAAACCAGCATACAAGCTCATCGTGTGGAAGTAGAAAGGCCGGAGTGGGTAGATACAATTTTGGAAGCTCCAAATTGAATGCCCCATAATCTCTATCTCGCAAATTGGAAGAAGGTCAAGCAATCTTACTGTCGGAGGACATGTGGATGGAAAGGAACGTTTACTAACTGTAGATACGGGTGCATCCCATTCCATCATTCGAGCAGATTTAGTCAACAAGAAGATAAGACCATTGCTTGGAGCAAGATTACGTACAGCCACGGGAGAGGACACCCAGGTAATTGGAGAAGTAGAATGTGAAGTAGCAATTGGGAACGTCACGGTACTTCACAATTTTATAGTGGCAGGTATTGTTGATGAAATCATAATTGGAGTGGACTTCTTAATCAACCAAGGCATCAAGATCGATATGCAAAGCAAGACGATGCGATATAAGAACATGGATGTGCCACTTAATTTCGGCTACGAGAGAGGCTACAGCAGTAAACGAGTGCTGGTGGAAGAGAGTCAGCAAATACCACCAAAATCAGAAGCAGTCATCTGGGCAAAGGTAGATGGAGATTGTGGGACAAACAAATTGTGGGTTGTCGAAGCAGCAAATAAATCAGCACTGAACATACTTGTAGGAAAAACCCTGGCTATGACAAAACAAGATGGACGTATTCCGGTAAGAGTACTCAATGAGTTCAAGTCACCATTCAATTTGACCAAAGGAGCTATTTTGGGAAGATGCCAAGAGGCCGAAGTAGTTATTAACTGTGAACAGCTCCAGGAATACGTTTCATCTAGTAATACTGATCTTTCAAATGATATCACGGCATGGACGCATGGGCTAGAGGAAGCCTATCAGAGTAAGGCAAAACAACTGCTCCTAAAGTACGCGAACATATTTGACCAGGATGATTCTAAACCAGGCCGCACCAACGTTGTGAAACACCAAATTGACACTGGAGATGCGAGGCCGATCCGTCAAGCTCCACGTAGTGTTCCACTGGCGAAGCGGGAAGTTGTGAGTCAAATCATTCAAGAAATGAGCGACAGCGGCGTCATCGAACCATCAGCTAGTCCATGGAGCTCACCGGTAGTACTTGTAAAAAAGAAGGATGGAAAAATGAGGTTTTGCGTGGACTACCGGAAGTTGAATGACGTAACGAAAAAGGATAGCTACCCATTGCCAAGAATTGACGACACTCTGGACTCGCTATCTGGTACGAAATGGTTTTCCACGCTGGACTTGAAAAGCGGCTACTGGCAAGTGGAGGTGAAGGAGGAAGATAAAGAGAAAACAGCCTTCAGTGTCGGTGATGGTCTTTGGCAATTTACAGTGATGCCTTTTGGACTTTGTAATGCACCAGCTACTTTTGAGAGACTCATGGACCAGGTACTGAAAGGACTACATTGGAAAACATGCTTGGTGTACCTGGACGACATCATCGTATTGGGCAAGAACTTTGATGAACATCTTAAGAACTTGGAGGAAGTTTTCCAGAGAATAGCTGGCGCTGGTCTGAAGTTAAGTCCCAAAAAGTGTGCGCTGTTTAAAAAGGAAGTCAATTATTTGGGTCACAAGGTAACGACAGAGGGCATCTGCACTGCGAACGAAAAAATAGAGGCTGTAAAGGATTGGCCAAGACCACAGAACCTACATGAATTGAGAAGTTTTCTTGGGCTGTGCACATATTACCGCCGATTTGTACCAAATTTTTCCAGCGTAGCCCATAGCCTCCATGAGCTTACAAGAAAAAACAAAGCTTTTGAATGGAAGAAGGAGCAAGAAGTGGCTTTCCAAACATTGAAGGAGCGTTTGTGCACTGCCCCAATGTTAGCATATCCGATTCCAGGAGCAACATTTATTCTAGATACAGATGCGAGTGGATATGCTATAGGAGGCGTTTTATCACAACTGGTCGATGGACAGGAGAAGGTAGTTGCATATTACAGCCGTTCGATTGGAAAACCAGAGAGGAACTACTGTGTTACGCGGAGAGAGCTGTTGGCATTGGTAGAGTGCATTAAACATTTTCACAAATACCTCTACGGCCAGCGATTCCGTGTCAGGACAGATCACGCAGCGTTGAAATGGCTTCTGCAGTTCCGTAATCCGGAAGGACAATTGGCACGGTGGATCGAGCGACTACAAAGCTACGACTTTTCCATTGAGCATCGAAAAGGTAGTACCCATGGAAATGCTGATGCAATGTCACGAAGACCATGTAGTTTGGAATGCAAGCACTGTTCAAAAGCCGAGGCTAAAGAAGACATTATAGATGTCCGGCTAATGACTATAACATGTACAGATGAATGGGACAAGGAACAGCTAAGAAAGTGCCAGCTAGAAGATGCAGATCTGTCACGTGTTATGCAAGGGCTCGAACGAAATGAAAGACCAAACAGAGAAGAGATGTCAGCAGAGAGTCCCATTGCGAAGTCATATTGGGCACAGTGGAACAGTTTAGAATTGATATCCGGTTGCCTTCATCGAGTTGGGCCACTTTCTGACTTTATAAGAGAGTATGGGTATTATGGAAAACCGAGATGAAATGTAATAATATTCTAGAGTAGATGTATTCCCAGTCAAGAGAAAAGTAGGTATTGCTCTCAGACACTAGAGTAAGTGTCCTTTCTTAAAAGCACCTCAATTTCCTCTGTTAACTACCGTCATGTCGTAAGTTCATCCTCTCCCGTCATAAATGTTAACAATTGAAAAAAACTCCTAAGAAATGGCATGAGAAAAGATTCTCTTTTTCTCCTCCTACTGCACATCAATATATCTATACTCGTCCCAAGTCGTCTCCCGATAACGGTGTTGCGCTATTCTTATGACGAACAATTCGAAGACGTCAGTCCACGAATTCTTTATCTTTTTTTTTTTTGATAGAAAGCGAGAGATATCGTATGTAAAGAGCGTCACATAGGTATTGACTTTTTGATTCTAGAACTAGAGTGCAGCTGAGAGAATGGATGCAGAAATCTCAGCCATTCAATGGTTTTGTTGTCCATGAGCAATTGCGGGAACGATGTACTTCCGCTTAGTTAATTTTATTTCAGCGACGAATGTCGCATTGTGAATTGTATCCAGCCTTATTAAGTAGCTCGACAACCTATATATGTAAGCTCACTAGCGTTGCACATGTTTCTTCTACTTGATATAGCGAATCGGCTTTATATGTAAGACATGTATCCTGACCTATAGAGTACCGTATCCTATGTATAACCGTATTCTTAACGCGATACTAACTCTTGTCACACGGAAAATCATGTAGATACAAGTTATTTTGTAGTTTTTATGCTATAAAGCTAAGTCGAGAGCACCCTGCTTGCTTTTATTTTATGTAGTTTAAACGCGAGCGTTAAAGCGGATTATGTCATATTGATACAAATGTGCCAGTTAGAGCGATAACACTAATCAAAACCACTGACCGACTCGAAATAGCATAGTTAACAGTTAGCGAAGACAGTGCCGTTAAACACGACATACTGGTGCTGCCTAGATTGGACTAATGTTAATTGCAGAATTTACTAAAATGTAAACACGACATATGTAGAAGTTATAATTCATAATGCTGACCATGAATGCACAATGAATTCCATCTGTTAATCAATAGCTGTGTACTATACTACGAACATGTTGGTAAAAGTACATCTTGAAGACAAATTAAAGAATCAAAGAACAGTGAAAAGTCCCCCCCTCCCCACATAGAGAACAGACAAAAAACATACTAACATCTCGAGATAGATGATATATGGTTAGAACGATACAAAATTAAGAAATGCAAATTCTTCTATATTCAAAAGTACGACTTCAAATGCGTTTTGACATAGTAGTAATAACCGACTAAGCTACATGGAACATTTTAAAACATAAAAATAGACATGAAGTGCTCCAGTACACCAGAGAGGCAACACCACATTCACTCAAATTGGATTCATATGTCAACGGCTTATCGAGACTACAGAGCGACCACTCGAATCCCAGTGCATGAGACTAACGACGGCCAAACCACTGCAGAATACGAAACAATCAGTTACTTTGGCCACTCAATAGTACCTCTGATGCATAGCACTCAAAGCACAATCGCCTAGACGAACGTTGAATGACTGTTATGGGATAGATTGCATAGGCGCTGCCGTGACCGAGAGATACAGCGGCTCACGCGAAAGTATCCAGCCTAGTTGTACGTAGCACTTCTTTATACATAGTAGAGAACTAAACCAGAAGACAGAGCCTCAGTAGACAGCTAAGTAAGCATGACCATCAGAGATATAAGGCAACGATACTATCCAAGCAGTTATGTCCAGTGATGCATAGCATACGTAACAGCACTAGCAGCGCTTATCAGTACGACACAAGTCATGCTATTCGATCATTAATTCAGAAAGAGATATATCTCTAATGGAAGTGAGATATATGGCTGCCATACGAACACTTTAGATCAGAATCTATACTATACCCAACAGACGTACACAAAAGGTTTGTCCCCCCGCAACGATTAGCAAGCGATACAAACTTGGGACGAATAGCACAACTCAGTACACAAGTATGTTATAGACTGAGACACAAGCGAGTCAGCAGCTGCCACACGAAGTTAGTAACCGTTCCTACCCCTCCCAATATACATACAAAATCAACACCGGCCTAACCTCTACAAGTATACTATTACGATGAAGACGTGATATGGATCAGAGGATCCATTGGAGAAGCACAAGGACAATACAGAAAAATAAGCGCACACAAAGTTTACGTACCTGAGACCCTACGAACAGATTGCATTTTGTATCTGGCCCCATACAAATCATCCTACACCTGAAAGGTACACGATCAACCGACTCTAGTAGAGCGAAGAGCAAGTATCTGCACTCACGCGCATGCATCTACCACCGCCTAAGGTTGATCGCAGGCGATATCATAAATGACGATGTAAGCCATTCATAGATGATGCCGAGACCAAGCAGTATTTACTATTATTTAAAGGTCAATCAGAGCTGTCCATCCAAACGCACCAATACTATAGATTGTTATTGCAAATACTCAGCCGTCATGACGAAAGAGAATGTCACATCACAGACCATGAGCAGTATGAATTGATGAGGCTGCCATACAGACATAACACAGCGTTCTGCAGACGATTGACGACCGGTAATACTGACAAATAACCTAATGTTGATATCTAGGTCAATAATTGTCATAAGAGGTTTTATGTTGTGTTACATATCAGGGTAGCGAATCTATAATAAAATAACTACTGTCGGGTAATGCCCTGTTTTTCCTTACACATGTAATGTACGAGGTCTATCGTACGTATTAATGCGCGCGATCAGCCATAATAGCCTACAGTCGGTAAGCAGAACGCGGAGTCAATGTCTTGATTTAAAACACATGCAGGTATAGCATAACAAATGCACGCTATGCGACAGTGCATAGGTCACGATTCATTGCGAATCGTTGAGTAAGGACAAGGGCATCAGTAATTATAATGTTGTCTATCAGTACTGAGTACTAGTGAGTGCTACTAGAGACGTATATATGTTGATAGCAGCAGTAGGTACAGGATAGCAATAGCAATAACACTAGCCCTACACTCTTCTGAGAGACACAGAATGTTATATACCAGGCCTAGAAGTATGCAGCGTAAACTATAAAAGCGGTGCAGGCGAGTAAGAAGGAATTCAGTTTGATTTGAGTTGTCAAGCAGTTTGATTAACACGATATCTAGCGAGCAATAGCAGTATTATTTTGAATAGTGGAGTTTCATTTGAGCTATCAGTTTGGTTATTAAGCTATTCGTTGCACAGTTTGAGTGTTATTGTGAAGCATTTTAATAAAGGCCATTTTTGCATTATTCAATATTGGAGTTATTTATTCAACAGTTTAGCGATACGAACCTAGCAAAAGGGGCAAATAAGAGGATTTGCAGCAAATTCGTTACAGTATGAATCCAAGCGTTTTAACAGTCTTCTCAAATTTCACAACATTCCCATTAAGTATTATTGCAGAAATGTCATCCAAATTATAAGAATAATGAGAAAATGGCAATCGCCTGTGTTTTAGATGCATTAAGTCAGAGCTTATTATTGTTAGACCATTGATTTATAGTTTTTAGGTCTTCCATTATTTGACAAACAAGATCCTCCACTAACCCAAGAGGTGCCGAGAGGTATACTTGCGCATTAGCATAAGATGAATAGATACATTTTGACACCATTTCTCTATGTCATTTATATACAAGCTAAATAAAATTGGACCAAGAATAGAGCCCTGAGGTACACCAGATTTCACCGGCAATGAACTGGATTTACTCTTTACTCTTTATCTCTGCACACTACCCTCTGATACCAGTTTGTCAAGTATCTATTTATGAGCCTTACAGAATCCCTACTGAAACCAAAGTATGTTTTAAGCTTATGAATAAGAATTTTGTGGCAGACAGTGTCAAAAGCCTTGGAGAAATCCAACAGTGAAATATGTTTGTTGTATTCTTTGATTGTTGCTGGGTAGCTTAGATACATTTTTTCTTTGTTTTTTTTCGATCGAGGGGTATGATGCGCTCTGGCGACTTATAAAAGGTTCTGTTCCCAAATCACTGGAAAGAAGCCGAACTGGTGTATATCATTTATCCACCCTGTCGGAAAATCAACAAAACAAAATACGACGAACTGGCCTTGTATCGTACCACAGAACATTGCTTACTTCCACGCGTGGCATACCATTTCGAATATTTTTAGAAGTGCCAAAAGACATACTGTCAGATGACTTATTAGGGCCACCTTCCTTATATTCGACCTCTGAGATATTTTGCGTGCGATGATTTTGGCCAGAAGGTCCAGGAGAAGCATCCGCGTTTGCGGCAATACTAGAATTTTCAGACGACGATGCCCCATAATCGCTTAGATTAAAGTTCACATCAATTGCGTCTCTCAAGTTTCTGATGAATTTAGCAATTCGTTAACCAAAGAGACTTCTGGTAGATCAAATTAGGATCTAGTAGTCCTCAATGCCATCTTCATCCGTGTCACTCTCATCCTCCGAAGAGTCATTGTCAGACGGAAATTGTTCAAAAAATTTTGTATTTCATCATCTGATAAGTATTTATTATTTGATCGGAACATTTCTAATAATAAAACGAAAATTTAAACAAATCGTAAAGTAGTAACGTGGCTCTTTGCAGCAAAGGCTACGGAAATAGACACACGTATATGCATGGGTCCGCCTCAAGGGGGGGTCTTAAATTCAATTTACTTACCTTCTTACTATAAATATTTTCAAAAATAATGCTTCTTATTATAAATAACACTATTTAAATTCGTATTAAATTTTTTGTTCCGCTCTGCAGCACCTCAAACTACTTTAAATTTTTTTTATAAAAAAGCAAAATGCAGCGCAAAGAATTAAAACCAGGCGAATTGGATCAACCGCAACTTCAAACTGATATAAGCTCAAAGCCAACATTTGAATTGACAAAACTAATAGCACATAAATGAAGCTTCAGATATTCTGCACAGACTTGTATAAAATTTGTTTTAAAAATTTTAAAACTTTTATATTAATTAAATGATTTTGTATTGCCCGTCTAAAGGCAGGACTACGTACTAGAGGTATAATTGTGAGGTAAAACTCCCAAAGTAATCTAAATAAAGACCAGTTTGCAATACTGAATATTGGAGAGATTTATTCAACAGTTTAGCGATTCGAACGTTACCAGAAGGCGCATAAATTTCAGAAATCCCCAGAATTCCTTACAGTATCTTGTGATCAATGAAGCTTTTAATGCTGCAAGTTGGAAGAGAAAAGTAGTGTGGGTAACATTTTAAAGCCGTTTGGCAAGCAGCTGCTCTATTATGTGGGGAATAAATGACCATGAATGTACTTTGAAATAGTCCCCATTATCATCACGAAATTATAAAAAATCGATCCGAATTGATCCCGAAATTATGAGGGCGATAAATTACCTTGAAATAGCTCCCAAGTTCGTAACGAAATTACCACAAATTGATCTCGAATCTACCCGGGAACAGTCCAGAAATAGTCTTCAACACCATCACGAAATTATGGGGAAATGACCCTGGAAGTACCCTGAAATGATCTCCAATATCATTACGATGACAAATTGATCCCGAAATCACCCCGGAAGAGACCCGAAACAGTCTCCAAAACTATTCCGAAATTACTACGAAGTGGTCTCTAAATGACTTCAGAAGATTCCTGAATAGAATAGATCATCAGGAAATTACAACAAATTAGCTCGAAGTGACCCCGGAAGAACAATTAAATAGTCCCCAAATGATTCCAAAATAGCCCTAAAGTTATCCCGTATTGATCTCGAAATAGTCTCCAAAACCATACCCCAAAGTTATCCCTAAATGATACTGGGAGGCTCTGAAATAGTCCCCATGATCATAAGAAAAAGACCACAAATCAACCTTGAAATGGCCCCCGAAGAACCACAAAATGGTCCCCAAATGATCCCGACAGTCCCTACAACCATCCCGATATGGCTCCCAAAACTAGAACGAAATAGTGCCTAAAACTACAAAAAGTTATCGTTCGTAACAGCGATTATTCGAATAAACGATGTGAATTAGCAGTAAAACAAGTAAGACAAGATGCAAATACCATTTAGTTTTCGGAATACGAGACGCTGCATACATAAAAAAATGGGATCCGTACGATATGTCGAAAAAAAATTGTCGAAAACACAAAAGGCCGAATCGCTAAAAGCCTCTTTATAGAGAAAACTTTTTTTATCGAATTAAGAAATGTCGAAAACAGAAGAATGACCGAAAATGGCCGAAAAAAGTCGAAATTGGTATACTTAAAACCATTTTCCGTCATCCAGTGAGTTTTACAGCTTCGGCTCACGCTCCATTCTCGCGGGAATGCTCTGGATCATTGAGAGGCTTGAGAAGCAGATGTTGTGATATTTTCGCACACGTGAAATGTGATAGGCAGATGTCGCCACTGTTTTTCTCTTAACTCATACGGCGAAAGGCAAGCAGCGACATCTATTTTTGAAAAAGTAGGTTTATTAAAGGCAGCGTTGCCAAACTAAAGACAAGTAATTAACAAATTATCTGGCTCACCAATTGAACCAGACTCGATTTACTCGATTTTCTCGATTTATCTGGCTCAAATCGTTTGTAGTTGCATTTACATGCAAAACTATTTATTTGGCTCAGGCTCTTTGCCACCAGATTACGGCTATTATTTACTATATAGTTGGGTAGCTAAATTGAGGTTATGTTGCGAATAGAGTGGAAGGCAGTAAAAGAAGGCAGTCGAATGGAGTGGAATGAAGGACAGTAGGAAGAGCAGAGTTGCATTGGATCAATATACCTTCAATCATTGTATCAATATTAAAGATAATGTAGAAAAAGAAAATACTTGAATATAAGATAACATTTTCTCTGAATTACTGCAATTATGGCGTTCTAAATGCTATACACTCCCAAATTAGCTCAGTTTATGGCTGTTGATAAATTTAACATGAATTTGCTTAAAGATTTCCGTAATATGGGCGTTAGTTAGGTTTGTGTGTGTATGCCACAATTCACCTACCCAGATTGCGCATCCACAAGTTCAAAATTGCTTCGTTCTGCGCATCTACGTCATAGTTGACTCTTGAGCGAATAAAAAAAAGAGCGAGAAAAAAAGAGCTATAGGAAGAGTCAATTCATACGTCATAAAAACAGCTGATCTAATGTTTACATGCGCAATGCGTAATCTTCTTGTGTTATTTGTGTGTGCGATATAATGCAAAGAGACTGGTGGAGAACTGTACCAGGAGTTGTTATGGATTACGCATTTTCCATGGGAGCGGCAAGGAAGGCAGTCGGCATGATCTGGGGGTGCACTGTGGCTAGTCATGTCGGCTGGGTTGGGTTCTTGCCAACCTTGCCGTCCTGCGCCATAACAGGAAAAAATTCCTATCATGCCTTTCAAAACTAACAGAAGCGCAGAACTAATTCAAAACGCTTATAAGTTCAAACTAAAACGACATCCGGTTGAATCGGATGCCACGGACAGACCGTTAGCACATTCAAAATTGAAAATTTCAAAAAAAATTCTAACCGCAAACAAAAATCGAACCGGAAACGACCGGTTATAACACTGAAAATAAAAATAGTAAACAAAAAAGCTGAAAATGAAAAATCAAGAAACAGAAATGGGCCGAATATAACTTCGGGGCGCCGCGGGTGTTGTTGCGACGCCCGGTGCATAGCCCACCCTCAAAACCCTGGCCACCGACGCACCTAAATTTTCGGTGGCCCCTTACCTGTATTCCCTACGTGCCTTTTAAATCAACAAAATATTCAGCATTCCCATTTTATGTAACATTTATTCTATATACATTGCTAGGACATAGGTATAATAGAAATATAAAAATATTGAAACATTTTCCTTTTGTTTATAAGTACCCTAACTGATGATTTTACATTTTGGTTTACGCACTTCTATTAAACAATAAAAATCTCGAAATAATTCAATACAATTGAACATTTTTTTTTCAAAAGTGCTGGTATGTATAAATATGCAAAATTCTCAAAAGAAATTAAAAAGCCATATTAGATGTTTACGTTAACTGGCGAATGCAAACTAATGATACCAGAAAAAATTTAAATTTAAGTTCCTTTCTTCTCTTTTCCTAATATGTTCCAAATTATTTAGTTAAATTTATTTGTATGACCCCGCCCATTTGCTATTCATTTATAATTGGCCTTTTGTTTAGTTAATAATTCATGAGGTTTTATCTCATTTTATTTGTTTATTTTATTTTATTGATGTATGGTATTTATTTACGTATCAATTGTATTTAGGTATTTATTGTCTTATTTATTTACTGTATATATTTATTTTACTTTAATTGATTTTAATGTAGTTTTATTGTAATTTAATTTAATCTTACTTTATTTATTTCATTTTCGTTATTTCATTTGTATACGCGCACATAATTTACTTTGTTATTTCCTTATTTCCCTAATTTTAGTTTATATATTCCCCTCCCCCCTTTTTTTCTGTTTGATTATATGTAAACTTTATTTCTTTCATAAGTTGACAAGCATAAATTTCTGAAGTTCATTGTTTTAAAACTAACTTCAGCTGCTAATTTTATCAAACATAAAATAAAAAAATTATTGTAAGATAAGGTTAATTAAATAATTAATTCACGTATATAGCGATCCGCTAAATCTAGTCGATTTTGAATTCAACTTTTACCTAGGCATTATATCGTTTGCTATTATATTCATATTCATTACATATTATCATAGCAATTGGAGTTAGGTGTGTATAATATAGATGTTTTTTTTTATAAAATGGACAAAAGTTAATTTTTCAATTTTTTTGAGTTTGCTTGTCTTGCATTTAAGCGCAATCAAAGATTTAATTGGTTCCTAGTTATTCATACATATATTGTTTAATCTTACATTCGTGATCACTTAGAAGTTGATCATATACTCGTTATTCAAATACGCAGGGTTTTATTTTTTGTAATAAAATACCCTATCAACACGTTTTGCGAAGTTTTTTTTGGTTTTCATTTGCTAATAACTTTAATTGTTGTGCATTGTGTTCCCCTTTTTCTTTTTTTATATAACAATGACGATGATATTTTAAATGATCACGCCCATTTTCTCAAAAAAAAGTTATGGGTTTTTGAGCGTTTGGCGATTCGAAAATTAATTTTCTTCACACTTAATTAATATGAACTAAATGTTTAGGTATCTACACGCACTACAGTAACAGCACACAGTTAACAATCGATACTTTTTCAATAACCAAATTTAAAATTAAATTTCAGTGCAATTAAAAAAATGTGAATGAATTGTAAACCAACTTCTAAAACATTTTTGAATAAATTTCGAAATGTTACTTCAGCACCTTATTAAAATTTTGAGTATGCAGCCGCTTGTAATTTAACTATTTTTTAGGCTGTAATTTGTTAAATGAAAAATAAAAAAATGTGGTTTCCGTATTACGGAACGAACTCACCGCTTGTTGTTAATAAATTGGGTGTTGGAGGATGTTGGAAATATGCTGTCGTTGCCGGTAAGTTGTTGTTGTATGTAGTGTTGCAGCAGGCCTATGTTCGAGGCCCTGCTGCTGTTGTTGTTGTTAAAGTAGGTGATGTTGCAGCAGGACTATGTTTGGCGGCCCTGCTGGTGTTGCTGTAAAAGCAGGCATTGCAGCAGGCCTATGTTTGGCGGCCTGCTGGTGTTGCTGTAAAAGCAGGCATTGCAGCAGGCCTATGTTTGGCGGCCCTGCTGGTGTTGCTGTAAAAGCAGGCATTGCAGCAGGCCTATGTTTGGCGGCCCTGCCGGTGTTGTTGTAAAAGTGGGCGTTGCAGCAGGCCTATGTTTAGCGGCCCTGCTGGTGTTGCTGTAGCTAGTGGTGGTGGCGCGTCGAAGTGGTTGTTGTGACCACTGACGATGGTGATTAGCGCCTGGTGTTGCGCTGGTAATGGCGGCCTTGCGCGGATTTAGCGCGTAACGTTGGCGCTGATGGTGGTGGTAAGGTATCGTGGGGCGGTGGGCTATTACTAGTGGCTGAGCGAGGCGGTCGGCGCTGGCGTGGTGGTGGAATTCGCTGCGGATGCATGTACCACCATTAGTATACCGTGCGGCCTCGTTAAGTACTTATTTAGTTACCAGTTCACAGCGCTTTGGAATTTTCACAATTTGCCGTGCGCGCCGCTATTCCGTGTAGCACTACTTATTCATAGAACACCGCTATGCGAACGCGTTCAATGAAAGATCAATTTCTTTGCCGTGCAAATTTTTTTCTTATTTAACAAAACACAAAGTTAATATTGCATTTATTATGCACAGCGCTTTCAAATTAGCTAATTATGTCTTTTATTACTTAAATTTTGAACTTTACAAAATTTCGAAGCTTCTTGAACCGCTTCAGGTTTTCACACACCGCGTTGCTCACGTTTCTTATTACGTCCGCGTTACCGGAAAGCTTCCTTTTTTAGCGAACAACAATTAGTTTTTTTTACTGTAATTTTTGTCCATATGCCTTCTCTCAGACTATATACTTGTTTAAAATAATATTCTTCAAGATTTTATTTTCCGGTACGTCCACGCACGATACCTCCCACTGCAAAAGCCTAGACCACCTTTTCCTTTTTTCTTTTTCCTCTCGCCCAAAATGACCGCACAAGTAATGGTATCGACGAAAATTTTTTTTTCATTCAGCGGTGGGAAAACGCAGTTATCTAAGGGCCAAATACACGACACGAACATTTCCGCGAACATTCCGCAATCTTGTTCGCAGCTTTGGCCATACACCATACGAACTTTTGGCCGAACATTAGTTCTCTTTCAGACAGCGATGAATACCATTGTAAACTTTACCAAGTAGCGCAACTAAAAGCTGATCGCTCAAAATTTGTACACACACACAAACATCACTAATGGCCATATTACGGAAATCTTAGGGAAATTGAAGTTAAATTTTTAAACAGACATACAATGTTATAATTTTGGAATATATAGCATCTAGGACACCTTAATTGCAGTAATTGAAAGAAAATGTTTGCTTATACTCAAGTATTTAATTATATTTTCTAAATTATCTTTAATATTGATGCAATGATTGATCCAATGCAACTCTGGTCTTCCTACTGTTCTTCATTCCACTCCATTCGAGTGCCTATTTTCACGGCCTGCGAGTGCCTTCCACTCTATTCACAACATAACCTCGAATTAAGCTGCCAAACTATATAGTAAACAATGATGAATACGGACAACAATTGTGCTGCAGCAATATTGCTCGCTGTGGCAATTAAGCGTAAAAAAAGGAGAAGATCGCAAAAAAGAATTTGGTGCAAAGAATGGTTTAAAAAACGAGCAGTTCTTGGACAAAATGAACTTATTAAAGAACTGGAATTCACGTCACAAAATGATTTTAAAAATTACGTTCGTATGAGCAAGGCAACATTTGACCAACTTTTACAAAAAATTTTGCCACTCATACGAAACGGGATACAATAAAGAGAGAAGCGATTCCCCCTCATCACCGCCTTGCTTTAACTTTGCGCTTTCTAGCTAGTGGCAATAGCTTTGAAGACTTAAAATTTTGACAGCAATTGCGCTCGCAAACTACTTATTTTTTTATAACTGTATCCTTTGTGGCATCAGGATCTACTTCTTATAATTTTTCGATTAAAGTCGCATAATCATTATTCTTTTTAATTCTATTACAATAATCTTTGCTTTTTACTTGCCACAATGATGCAAAGATTTATACATTTCAATAAATTCACTCAGAAATTTTTTATTGTCCATTTTACTTTTCCGCGCACGTCTGTTCCGTTCAGAAATTACTACGATTATGAGCTATTTCGCCATACACGCACGAACAGTTCGCGCAAATGTTCGCCAAAAATTAAAATATTTAGATTTTTGGCGAACATTTGCGCGAACTGGCAAACACCACCATACACGACAGAAAAGGTCGCAGAAACATGACATAACGGGAATGTTCGTGTCGTGTATTTGGCGCTTAACTGTGGCAGCGATTATCGATTGGTTTATTGTTATGGTTAGCTCATCCCTACAGCCTTATACATGTCGCGTTCCGGCTGTCAAACCTTTGTGTTGATGTTAGGTGAATGGAACGTAGAGAAAGCGTAAAACTTTGCAACTTTTGTGTGTTGTGGGAACGTCGTGCGCTAAATTAGGTAAAATTTTACCACCACGACAGTGCATAATTGCCCATGCATCGGATGCATTTTGCGTTTGCCATCTCCTGTTTACAATCTCTATGCCAGTACAATGAAAGAAATCAGCTGATGAGATGAGCCACCTACACATTGAACCAGGTGTTATTGAAATTCGTCAATTTCATGGGAATTTTTTGCGATGCCACCCGCACGAAACTAATAAAATTTTATTTTAACCACTACAGGCAGACATGAGTGAGGGTGAATCCTACCTTTTTCCCCTATCACTAGCCAACTGGTACGTTCCAAGGTTGAATCTCCCCAGTGGACCATAACAGAGTAAAGGTCTTTCGGTCAATTCAGCCAAAACTGAACTGGTTCTGTTCACCACGAAATATAAGATACCTGCGTTACAGCTGCCGGTGCTAGCGGGTCTCTGCCAAATACCTAGGAGTAATTTTGGATAGGAAAATATCCTGGAGGGAAAACGCTCAGGAGCATGTGAAAAAGGCAAAGGTGGCACTATACAGCTGTAGGGAAGCTGTTGCGCGAAGATTGGGACTATCACCGGATATTACCCTCTGGCTCTACAGCGCTGTGGTTAGACCAATTCTTTTATACGGGGCAGTGGTCTGGTGGACGAGCTTAGATACTAAATCACACCTACGGATATTCCATAAGGTACAAAAAAGTGCTCTAATCTGCGTGGAGGGGGGGTGCTCTACGCACCACCCCTGCGGAGGCGCTGGACACTATTTTTAATGTGTGCCAATAGATTTAATTGCCAAGCAATATGCGGCCTTTTCTGATCTGCGGCTGCGAGAGTTATCCGGATGGAGAGACAATGTGGATGGTCATGCAGCCATCCTTAAGTATCTGGATTCGCCTTCGTTGTACTATTGCGCTCCGACTGTATTTTTCAATATGAAGTACGAGGATAGGGATTATTGGTTGAAGGAGCTGCCGGAGCTGAGCGATAGGCTGCAGATATATACTGATGGCTCCAAACTGGACAATAATGTGGGTAGCGGTGTGTTTGCACCTCACTAGGGCGGAATCTATCATTTAGCTTACTTGATCATTGCAGCGTCTATCAGGTGGATGTGGCTGCTATAAATGAGGTTGCTGATCACCTGGGGAACGGCTATAACCAAACTTGTATTTACTCTGATAGCCAGGCTGCGCTAAAATCACTTGGATCGGTCACATGCAAGTCCAGACAGTAGAGAAGTGCCGCAAATCTCTTAACGAGATCGCTGAACGAACTTCCCTCAGTCTGGTGTGGGTGCATGGACACTCGGATATACCGGGCAATGAGATGGCTGACGAACTTGCAAGAGGGGGCATATCCGTTCCGCTTTCGTCGTTCTGGAAGGGATTGAGCACGCCGCTCGCTACCTGTAAGCTCATTTTGAAGGAGATTTTCCTTAGGGAAGCGGGTGTGAGATGGAGCAATCTTGAATCCTGCTACCACTATAAGCTCGTGTGACCTGAATGGGGGCGCGAGAACGCACAAAAAGTCTCCTTCTTCTTGGTAGGGGGCAATCTCTGGTGGTTGGACTTATAACCCGGCACAGAGCAATCGAGAGGCACGCACAACGGCTAGGTGCTCCCTATAATGATTACTACAGGAGCCGCAAAGACGAAGAGGAGTTAGAAACAGTCAAACATTTTCTGTGCGATTGTCCCGCGTTTTGGCACAAGAGGCAGAAATCTCTGGGATCTCCCTTCTTTGACGATCTTTGTGATCTGGCTAAGTTGGAACCTAAGAAACTCCTGACGTTTGCTGTATCGACCTGTTGGTTTGAGTAGGGGAGAGATCCACGTGGTATCACAATGGGACATTTTTGGGCCTAAGTGCACTGGTGCTCGCACCGGTGGCCACTCTAACCTAACCTAACCATATGTAGAAAATTTTAATGTCGGAACTAAAAATACGGAAAGAAAAATGTCGAAAAAGAAATATTTCGAACACCAAAAAGCCCGAAAAATAAAATGGTGAAAAATAAAATGTCGAAATAATTCAATGAATTCAGTGTAAAATTCGCGCGAATTAGCACATCATTCATTGAAATATTTCGACAAATTGATTTTTGATATAAAACATCAACTATGTAATTATGGCAAACATCATACAAATTCAGGGTACTTTAGTGGTTCAGCACCAACAAACCTAACTAACGTCCCCAAAAACTATTTACATATGTCAGAGTTAAAATTTGTTAAGAAAGAAAGATATCTATATAAAAATTACACATACATACTGTAACGAATTTACTTGCAGATCCTCTTATTCTTGTGTTTATAGTTCTCATATAGTTTCTACTTGTTAACAATTGTCTACTTTTCAGCGTCTCTCAGATGTATGTGAGTTGTAGTTTACAGTCTCTCGCACACACATAGGCATATAAGTAAATGCATCTGTGTGTGACATCTCTCGGCTGCCTTATATATGTGTATACATGATTTGATTATTGACGTAAATACCGCTTAGCATGGCCTTAGCATCGACTTAGTGATGGTATAGCTCAGTGATGCTAATATCCGTGACACTGCCCTCCACCTAAGTCTGATCGTCCCGATCAGACGAATCTCTCGATCTAACCGCTACTAACCTCTCCAAATGAACCACCCTTCTATTTCGTGGTTTCCCAATTGTTTGTGTGCGGTAGATGGCATCACTGATCCTTTTTACAACTTTGTACGGGCCTTCCCAACTGCACCAAAATTTGGAAGGAACACCTTTCCGCCGGTGAGGGTTGTACAACAGTACAAAATCTCCCTCCAAGAAACCTTCCGAATTATTCTTGTTGTCGTACCTGTATTTCATCTTACTACTCATTATCCTGGATCGTTCCCTCGCACTCTGTTGCTTGGCCAATGAAGAACTACTTCGCAGAGCTTGATCTTGACGGATTGACTTTGCATCATAAGTGTCGTCTTGACGTTTCACAACAGTAGTACGCGCTGGCTTGAAACCACCCTTGCATTCTTTCTGGAAAATTCTTTCAGTCGTTTTAGTGCGTCCATTAGGGTTTGTCAATGCCAGTGTTTTTCTCGCAGGTACTTTTGATTTCGCTTTATTTGGCCCATTCGATCCTTCAACCTTTGCTCGATCTACTTTCCTTGACTTTCGTGGTCTCTGTTGAATCTCCTCCACCAGCACTCGCTTACTGCTGAACCCTTTTTCCAAACTGAAGTTAAGTGGCACATCTTGGTTCTCATAATGCATCACCCCTCTCTGCATATCGATCTTCATGTCATGGTGAACCAAGAAATCCACTCCCAATATAACTTCATCAACAATCTCCGCCACAACCAATTTGTGTAAAACCATGACCTTCCCAATTAAGACTTCACAGATCACTTCTCCCCGGACTTGGTTATACTCGCCAGTGACCGTACGCAACCTCGCTCCAGGTAACGGTTTTTACTCTCCTGTTGACCAAGTCAGATCGGATCAAGGAATGAGATGCGCCCGTATCTACAGTCAGTACACGCTCCTTGCCATCCACATTCCCTGTGACGGTAAGACTGCTTGATTTCCTTCCAATTTGTGACACAGATATCACAGGACATTCAATAGCCGGGGCAAGTTTTCGTTCTTTACATCTGACACGCTCTTGCACATTTCCTCCATCTTTGCGTTTACGGCCACCCCCCATTGTTGGAACTATTAGGACCAAGATCGCAATGACGTGCAATGTGATCGCCGGACTTCCCGCATTTGAAGCATTTGGTAAGTTTTCACTCCGCTTTTGCGATCCCTTCAGCGCCTCCAATATTGCGTCTACCCACTCTGGCCTTTCTACTTCCACACGGCGTGCTTTGAAAACTGGGTTACACAGAAGCGACGCTGTTTCCTGAATCAGAGCTTGTGACACTGTTTCTGCGAATGTTGGCTTTGGGTTTGCGTATGTAGCTCGCTTTGTTCCGACGTCCCCTATGCCATTTATAAAGCTCTGAATCTTTACCCGTTCAGTGTATTCCACGGGTGCGTCCGCATTCGCTAAATGTGCTAGCCTTTCAATATCCGACGCAAATTTTTTGCAATGTTTCACCAGACCTCTGGAAGCGGTTCAGCAACTCCATTTGGTATATCTCTCTCCTATGCTCAGTTCCGTATCGTCTCTCTAGAGCGCCCATCAATGCTGCATAACAGTTCCGTTCGCCCTGTGGAATGGTTTGTAAAATCTCAGCTGCAGGCCCCTTTCAACGCCATGAATAGTGCAGCAACTTTATCTTCCGCATTCCAGTTGTTCACTGCCGCGGTCTTCTCAAACTGTAGCTTAAAGACCTGTAAAGGAACAGAACCGTCAAAGGATGGTGTTTTTACCTTTGGATTACTCGCTGAAACAGCTGGGCGATTTAATTGTAATTCCTGGATCCTATCTTTCAAAGCATCCATCTCTGCCTCTATTTTATCCTGTCGACCCCTGAAGCCTTCATGAAACTGGGTTAGTTTTTCTTCCATATGCGCTTCCAGTTTCGATGATATACGGACTTCCTGCCTTTCTAGTTGTGTAGAGATCTGAGATGATATCTGTGCTGAAATTTGTGCCGACATTTCGGAAATACGCGTCTCCTGTGCTTCAATCTTAGATGTTATGCGTGTTTCTTGCGATTCCATCTGTGATGTTATGCGTGTCTCCTGCGATTCCAGTTGAGATGACATTTGTGACGATATTTCTGAAATGCGTGCCTCCTGTGATTCCAGTTGGAATGCCATATATGTCTTCTGTTCTTCCATCTTCGATGTTAAACGTGTCTCCTGCGATTCCAGCTGAGATGCCACTGTCGATGTTTGAGCAGTTATTGCAGCCAATATTATGTTCAAGTCTGTGCTCGTAACTGTCTGCGATGTTTCGTTTTTCTCTTCAATTTTTGTTGTTGTTTCGTCCCCATCAGGATAAAAGATAAACTCGTCCACATCAATTCCTTGCGACTCCATTACCTCTCGTAGCCGTGCTTGAAGTTCGATTTTATTGCCGGTTGTATTTAATCCACGGTTCTCCAACTCCTTATTCAGTTGCTGGATCTTCAATTCACTGAACTTTGCCATGTCCAAGTTGTATTCCCAATCTTCGGAATTTATTCAACAATTCCTCTTCTGACACCAATTGTAACGAATTTTACTTTCAAATTCTCTTATTTGCAATTCTCTGCTAAGTTCGAATCACTAAACTGTTGAATAAATAACTCCAATTTGTAATAATGCAAAATGGCCTTTATTTAAAGTACTTCACAATAACACTCAAACTGTGCAACGAATAGCTTGCTTAATAACCAAACGGATTGATTAAATGAAACTGACTTTCAAAATAATACTGTGATTGCTCGCTAGATATCGTCTTAACCGAAACTGATTGATAACTCAAATCAAACTGAATTCCTTCTTACTCGCTTGCGCCGCTTTTATAGTTTACGCTGCATACATCTAGGCTCTTCTATTTCCAGAACTTACCAACTATTTCGTGTGTTTATAGTTCTCATATAGTTTCTACTTGTTTACAATTGTCTACTTTTCAGCGTCTCTCAGATGTATGTGAGTTTGTAGTTTACAGTCTCTCGCACACACATAGGCGTATAAGTAAATGCATCTTTGTGTGACATCTCTCGGCTGCCTTATATATATGCCCTTAGCATGGCCTTGTTTTGCGGGGAGGCTGAAAAATACCTAATGCACCATAATTGCTGCCGTCGCCGCAACCGTGTGTCCGTAGACTAAAAACAGCCCCGTTCTGGAACCGTCGCCCACCCCGGCACCACTTTCGCATTACTTCAGGGTGGCGTTCCATATTTCTCATTTTTTAAGAGCCTACTGTTGTCTCTGCGTCCAGGTTCCCGCTATTTGCTCTGAGTGTTCATTTAATCGCCACTGCTTCGCATGCGCATTTCTCTGCGCTCCCTCTCAGCATCCATCAGGCGTGTCATTACTATAAATGCCATTTTGCTCACTGCAGTCCAGCACTCTTTCCTGTTGCACATACATATGTGATACTAAATTTCTCGTGGTAGGTTCCTCCCCAAATACTCCATGCAAGGTGAGTCTTTCTTCGTGGAAACGGGGGCAGTGGAACATGACGTGTTCTGCGTTTTCTAACTCCGTGGTACACATTGGGCAATGAGGATCTTCCTCTATCCTACGCTTCCCATAAATACCCTTTGAAACCGCCCATGATGAATGAATGAGTGGATCATTATCTGCGTGAGATGGTAGTTCAGTTCGCCGTGCTTCCGCTCATTCCATTGAGCTACGTTCCAAACTAGTGTGAAAGTCCACGCCCTTTACTCGAGGCCTCCCACCGTTCTTGCCACTTAGCTATTGTTTGTGTCCTTGCTCTTTTCTTGTCTTCTTCATATGGTCGTTGTCGTATATGGTCGGTCGTAGCTCTGGTGGTG
>JARSSU010025629.1:0-18709 GCA_029619165.1 Eurosta solidaginis | reverse complement strand
TCTCCAATATGTAAGAAAGTTGGGTGGGGGTCTCATTTACCAACAAATAGGCGTTATTTTTTTGCATATCTCCCAATCTTCCGAGGTCTATCCAGTTCAAAACGTAAGGATTATAAAGGGCCCACATAAGGGTAAGCCTTTGTTTTTCCATAAAACGAAAACCCCATTACATACCAAACTAACTTGCAAAGCCATACAACACTTGCACGCAGACTGGCACTCCTGCCTACTGTCATCATGTCACACGCTGCTAACATACTACTTGTGACTGACATCAACAATCAATAACATCCCCCCACCTGTTGTGACCTTAAAATTAAAACTACTCTACACCTACCTGCATCCTGCACCACTTTCTTTTGTTCACTATCTAATGCATAAGCTTTTGGTGAATCTGTTTTTGCTTACTCCATCGTTGGCAGTACCCACAACACAATACACCACAGACCAAAAAACACCACAACACTGCCCTATCTATTTGTTATATCTTCATCGATAATACTTTTTTAGTTTTTGCTTCATTACTCATAACTAATGGTTAGTACATTCTATCACATATTGTACCTTTATTATAACACATTGTAGCTTACTCTATTTTTACCGTAAAATTCTTCACTTAAAACAAACCATTAAACAAAATTCTTACATTTACGCCTTAAAAACCACCTACCATTTTCACTTTAAAACAAAATAACCATTAAATACCCCATCTCACATACCTATAACACAAACAAATTCTCTTTTTTATTTCCCATATTATTTTCTTTTAATTAAAATTCAAAATTATTTTAGTGTTTATTCCATTACACACTACTCTTCTTTTTTTTCTTTTTTTTTTTTATAACAATTGTGGCATTTTTGTATTTTTTCTCTTTACTTTGTCCCATGGCTCTTAGCTCCCACCTCTACGATTTACATTAACGATTTAGTTTTTCGAAAAGTGATCGATTCATTATCGAAAATTTTTCGATTATTTATCGAAAAGTTACAAATTTGCTAACAATAATTTATCGGTTTGTAATTTCAGTTAATAACGTATTATCCAAAAGTTATCGAAATGTTTTTGAAACGTTGTCGACTATTAATTGAAAAGTAATCAAAAATTTATCAATAATCTATCGAAAATATATCGACATGTATCGCGTTATTGGAACGCTTTCGAATATCAATTGCTAAATTATCCATATTTAATAGAAAATTTATCGTTACGTTATCGGCAAGTTATCGATTTGTAATAGAAAAATTCTCGAATTATTATTGGTGTGTTACCAATTTAATATTGGCGCGTAATTTATTTGTAATGGGCTATCTTTTGTAAAAGTTATCGATATATTATCAAACAGTCAACGATTTGCTAACAAAATGTATCGACTGGTTATAAAAATTTACTATTATGTTATCGGAAAGTTATTGATTAATTATCGACCACCATGGTGTGATGGTAGCGTGCTCCGCCTACACACCGTATGCCCTGGGTTCACACCCCGGGCAAAGCAACATCAAAATTTTAGTAATAAGGTTTTTCAATTAGAGGATAATTTTTCTAAGCGGGGTCGCCCCTCGGCAGTGTTTGGCAAGGCTCCGGGTGTATTTCTGCCATGAAAAGCTCTCAGTGAAAACTCGTCTGCCTTGCAGATGCCGTTCGGAGTCGGCATAAAACATGTAGGTCCCGTCCAGCCAATTTGTAGGGAAAATCAAGATGAGCACGACGCAAATTGGAAGAGAAGCTCGGCCTTAGATCTCTTCGGAGGTTATCGCGCCTTACATTTTGTTTTTATTTTATTTTCGAAATTTATCGAAAAGCTATATATATATGACCAAAATTTCATTTATTTGATACGAAAATGTATCGATTTCTATTAGGGCTTTTACAACTTCATTGCTGGTGTGCTATCGATTTATTATCGACGAATCATCCCTTTGTTGTGATACCAAAAAAACTTTAATATATAATCGTTTACACATCGTTAATTCGATCTTTAATAAGCCGATTAGAAACTAATAAAAAATCGATAAGTCGGTAATAAAAAGCACAAATGGCGTTCCACAACCGGCAGCCAGTCACAGATATCACAGATTTCATTCGACTGCACTCTTACTTTCAAGCCACATATCTCTGAACTTGTATCTAAAGTTACCAATTCTCTTTCTGCCAAAACTTGCGAAAGAATAAAAAAGGATCTAGCTGTAATTCTGAACAGTTAGTTTTTTTCTAATTCGGCACTAACCGGGACTTCCCAGCAACCCACTCTTTGGTCTAGCACCACTTTCATCCACAATATAATAAGAAAGCCCTTAGCCTAAACTACACTAAGTCGGTAAATACCTTCGCTAGGTAGTGCCCGTCGAAATATGTTATCAATGTACTTCATCTAAACCTTGCAGAAAGAAATCAGACTACCCATAGCGACACGAGTCACTTTGGGCCAACAGTGCTCTGGATATTTATGTGTGATATGTCCCCACTTGACACCAACCATCTTTACAGTTTGCGATTGGCCGCACCTGCTTAATGGAGTGAAGCACTGTTATCACAACAACAACTACAACAACAGATTGCGTTGCTGCGGCCACACGCAATGTAGCCTTCCATGCAGCGTTTGTCTTTCCAAGTAAGCGCCTTTCAGGAAACCTTTGATGTGCACAGCTGCGATATGCATTGGATGAAAAATGTGCTCCAACATCGAAGACAGCGCTCTGTGTGAGTAGGTGAGGTAATAATCATCGGCCATCTATTTAGTGTGCTATTCCTTTATAGCTAACTTTACCAGAAATTAACGCGTTTCTTGGATTTCACAAGGTATTGATCCCTGCCAATATTTCGACCACGTAGACCATCGATCATGGCATGATATATGTTGTTGCGTTTTTTCATTAGAGGACAGCCAGTTGGCTTGGTGTTTCTGATCTTGTTACTACTGTTGATCGTATTTCAAGCTGCAGCGAAGTCGTTTAACTTCAGAATGTTAATGTTTGAGGCGATGATAGAAAAAGAGCTCCCTTGCTTACCATTCCAAGCTTAAAAGAAGATACAAATTAGTGGACAAGCTTTTTATGGTATTTATAAGTGGGTATTTAGAGGTACTTTCCAAAGGGCGTGCCCACTTGTTTTAAATTGAAAAAAAAAGATTGTGCTGTTACTTTCCCGGGCTTCGAAAGCAGAGAAATTTGATGTGGTAGGAGAGCACACCACCGCCACACCATAGAAAATATGATATCCACTTGAACCAGTTCAACTGATGGTGTGTAAGCACAGATTAATGTTACATTGAAGGGCATCGCTTAGATACGGATCGCGGAAGTCCTTTTCCATCACAAAACCAACATCTTGGCTACGTCTTATATATCCTTCACACGGTTATGGTCAGAAAAACTGTACTTTCCTAGTTCCTTTAGACGAATACATCTGTCTTGATCTAAAGTTTGGTCCATATAATCTCTATAGTTATAGCATATTTAAATTTTAAAGAAATCTGATGTCTACGAATTCAACGAGCCCGTTCAACCTGACGCTGAAAATGCTTAACCAAGTATTTACAGTTATTTATTAAAGTACCATCTTTTAGAAGAGCCGAATGCATAATGCATGCATATAAGCCAATAAATTCGTAGAAGGCACAACTAATCTCTTCATATCTCACTTAAACACCGTTGGCATGGTAATATTCAGTCAAGCCCATTTAATTTGATTGAATTTTCCGCTTAAAGGCTAACAATAAAACCTTCATATGAAGTTGAAAGCTCAAGTAGTGGACCAAAGGGTACATCATACCATAATTAGTTGGTAGCAAGACAAATCAAGCATTCCTTGTATATGTATGTAAATAACAGTATAAATAGCAAACGTATAACCGGTTGTAATTAGGTTTAATAATATTTCGTTACAAAAACTTTAAAATTTAGAAACATTTTTGGTTTAGCACATGGGTGAAGCTTTCTCTGTGGGAACTCAATTGTTTAAAGGAAAAAAGCATTTACCTCCGAGAAGATTAAGGACGAGCTTATCTTCTATTTTATGTCGTGCTCCCTTTCTAATCTATCCCATCCTGCGGGACGGGACCTGCATGTTAAACGCAAAATCCGAACACCAGCAGCAAGCCAGATTCATTTTTACTGACGAACTTTACATGACATAAATGCACTCGGAGTGTTTGCAAACCATTGCCGTGGACCGAACCTTCTTATTGAAAAACCTTGTTTTAAATTATTGATTATGCTTTGACCCAGGACCTTCGGTGTGGTAGAATTCATATTTCAGAGTCTTTCGATAAAAATACAATCAGTTATTGTCCATAGCTTAGTGGCAAGAAGATAAGCCCAATATAATTATGAAATCTATGTGGAGCTAATCATAACTTACTTCTTTCACCACGTAGAAAGGGATAGATTGGATATGCAAATGTTTTTCGATAGGCTTACTTGTTGTTGTTGTTGTATTAACGAACAAGACACCACACGAAGGTTTCGGGGATTGTTATCGATGTTGGTGGTCCTTTGCCGGATATAGATCCCGTACGTTTCCGGTAACAAAGCACCATTAAGGTACTAGCACGACTATCTCGAAAACGAGTAGACTTAGTAGATCGAGGATGCGTGAGGAAACAACATCCGATTGTACGAAACAATATTAAAGTTAGCTTGGATGGCAGTTGTCACTTAGACAAATAAAACAAATATCGATGTTGGAAATTTCCTCAGGAGAGTCGATTACGTACAGGCCGATATATATTTATTCCTCGTCTAAGCAGAGGCTGGAGAGCCGAGCAAAAAGAAAATGGATTATAACAGCTAGTGGTTTCCATGCAGCTAAACCAGCTGGGGCTGTCCAGTGTATTAAAGTACACCGCATGGATTTCCACTAGGCAGTGCCCTTTTAACAATCCAATAACAGATACATTATATTCGCCCGTGCCTCCCAGGCCAGGAGTTTAGCCTGAAGGTTGCGCGGAATATCCTTATACCCTAGCATTCACATAATTCTTATAAAAGAAGTAGTAAGATGACAACGCATATAAGGTCGCGTAATTCCTCACAGCCCTCGACCCCACTGTGAAAGAGGGGATTAGATGTTTAGTTCCCTCCATCCGGGTTCAGATCCGGCTTTAATTTCAACTTTTAATATATACTTTCCTCTCCACTCGTTCAAGTTTAAAGGTATTTTGTTAATAACAAAACAATGACTTGGTGTTGGCAAATCGATAGAAAAATCGACAACAAATTGGCAACAATCCAATAAGAACTCGATAAAGCTGCGATAAGAAATGGATAGTTTTCGATAAGAAATCTACAACTTTTCGATTGCACGCTGTTATCATATACTCCGTATACTCCGAAAGCTCCGATATCCTTATGAGAACTTTGTTTTAAAGCCCCGATAACTCGTCCATAAAAAATTGATAACTTATTTATAATCTTTGTTATTTACATTTATTTTTTATTAAGTAAATGCATGGTACGCCAATAATCTGTCATTAATAACAAACCTTCAACACTTCGATAATAAATTGATAGCCCACCGTCCGGGTTAGGTTGCGGCTTTGATTTCGGCTTCTAATATGATCTTTACTCGCCCCTCATTTTAATTTATTCTTTTCGTTGACTTTCACTTCCTTTCCCTTCTTTAATTTCGTGCCGTTTTATTTCCTTTCCATTCCCTTCCTGACTTTTCCTTTCATTTCCTTCCCGTTTCCCTCTTTTCCAACTGTATCACGTACTTGTTCCCCGCTACGCTACAGTTTAGTGACTACATTTAAGCTTAGATTAAGGACCCCCGTCCCCCATACTGTGAGCATACATGTTTACATATCAAAAGCATTGGTAGTAAAGTATAACATGAGATTATAAATATGTATCTACGTATGTTATTATTATCTTCCCATAAACCTGTGTCAATAAATTTAACTCATTAATTTTGAACACCTGTCACGAAATTTTCAGTGTAACGCCCTAACCCAATTATCCAATTGGGAGTGTTTTCGTATACTTGATATTACAAATAATAGCAGTTCACTTACAGCATATGAGCTATTTGTCTAAGTGACTGAGCAATTAAAAAAATTTAAATTTTATGTCTACTAAGTACAGTTTAAACTAATCGTTTAATAAATTTAGATTTCTTTTGGCATTGAATTCCACATTTCCCAGCATAACTCGTAGTCACTTACGATTTAGAAAAAAAGTGATTCAGTTCAGATTACGACTACGATTATTAGTATTTTATTAAGAGTTCGTGATTTTATGATAATTACAGAAAATTGGCGTAATGCCTCTATTCAATTTGTCACTTAATTCAGTTTGTGCTGCACTTATTACCGCTTCAACGTAGTGAGACGCCCGCCCCTCTTACGTATTGCACGCTTACATTGTGTGAGTAATACATTACATAGTAAATATGTTGTTTCCGTTCGGTTGACAGATAAGACGCATTTTATCTTTTTATCAAATATTTATATAGATAGCAGCAGAAATACGAATTTATTAAGTTTTTAAGCATAAAAGTCAAAATAAACAATAATTATGTACTTTTAAAATTTTTTAATTAATTTTCTGTTATGTTTTCTAACTACGAAATTTTGCTTGTACTTAGTGAGTAACTTGGAAAAATGGTTAAAAATTCTAAACTATGTAGGTGTGAATTCAAACGTATAAAAGGCACTTAACCACAATTACACACAAACAATTAACTAGATTTTACAACAAAATTGACGTTAAACAAGCCATGCAACAACAATTGAAACCTTAAATCGTAAGTATGTACGTAGGCTTGTAAAGTTTACTTTGTAGGTAGTACATACATTAAGGTGGCTTTAATATTTATGGCCGAAATTTCAGTAGCAGACACAAATATTTTTAGTCCTGGTTATTTAGTAGTTAAGTGTTAAGCTAAGTTTAAACTAAGTTTAGTTTAACTTTAGTCAAATTTAAACTCCAGTTAAACTATAGGGCAGTTTTCCCATCACAGTTTAGGGCTACCTTTGGAGCAAGTTTTTTTTGTGCGGCAACATTGGTTTTTTATTATCTAGATAATCTGTAGAAACGGAAAAGAGCTGAATTTTGATTACACAACAAAAATTAAAAAAATATATCTCCAGCCTTCGAGAAATATATATATCTAGCTCTGGAGTTGATATCCAACATCATTCTCTAATCATTCTCAAAGCCCAAATGCTGGTTGGGTATAATCGACGTTATTGCAAACGAACGTAAATAACTGATGGGTTAACTATAGCTTAACAAGCCAAGTTTAAACTTAACATTGATACAGTTTTAGCTTTCTAAAAAAAACATTACATATTCCTAATTTCAATCACCATCATTATGAAGCGCACCAAAAGCTAAAATCGATTATTCGGGAACCGGAATAGTCCCTATCACAATAGGCTGACAACTAAAAACTATGCCGGAGCTCTCACTAACTTTTTACGATGCGACTTGTCGAAATTTCAACTAACAATTTTTTGCTTGGGATAACCACATGGATGCATAGGGTGATTATAAGTGTATCATAGAGAAAGCCTTGGAATATAAGGAATACTACTTAGTAGTCTTCTAAGATATTTCCGCCCCAATTTTACCAATGTCTCTAAACAGGCGATCTAAAAATCAGTGGGCATGGGCACGAAGATGACGTTTCAGTTGTTATAAGTGGAAGGAGCCTTCCTACAACAAGCTCTTTGATGGATGGGGCGCTTCGGGATATATATACCTGGACTTCTAATGTCGGGTTGAGCGCCAGTCCGGAGAAGACGGATATGGTCTTGGTCACTATGAGATATAAGGTCCCGAATCGGTCTAGGCCTGAGCTTGGAGGAGTAATTCTGCAAGAGAAAACTTGTAGCAAATATCTAGAAATCATTATGTACAGTAAATTGTCGTGAAACTTCAACGTAGAGAAGACAGTGAAGAAGGCCACGACGGCACTTTATACATGTAAAAGAATGCTAGGGTGTACGTGGGGTCTATCGCAATCTCTATATAATTGGATATTTATAGCTATTGTATAGCTCGTCCTACTCTATGGAGTACTTGGAAAATTAGAGGAGGTATGTAGCCTTGAAGACAGCACTTACGGCTGCACTGGATGCACCATTCTGAACCTTCCACCTAGTAGCGAAGAAGATATTGTTAACAACTGCAAGGAGAATCAATGCCTCGGGACAGCTTGATTGCAGACAGTATGGTCATAGTTGTATAACGTTATCAAATATTGGATCGAAGGGATCAGGATAAGCAAAATCTATTTCCCTACTGGGTCCCTGGCCATATGGGAATAGATGAAGATGCAAAAGCTTAAAAGAGCGCATTTTTCGAAGCTTATACCGTCGACGTTCAAATCAGATTAAAAGAAGGCGAGAGCTGTAAACGATCGACCAAGCAGGAAAGGTGTGGAATTATGTTATGTGTTTATGTTCTGCGCTCACGAGGCTAAGCCTCAAGCTATAAGGAGGAGCACAGCTTTCAGATCTATTTATTTACGAAGAGATCAGAGTTATATCTTATTTGCATGTTCGAAAGCATTTGGATTCACCATCAGAAAAAATAAGATATATAAGAAATATAGTTAGGTAGGATAAGTAAGAAATGTAGGTAATCATCAAAATTTTACCCACCTCAAGTGCATCAAACACGTTTTAAAATTCTGACCATCGACTCGCCTTCTCCTCATTTTGACTTCCATTGCAAACTCAGTTTGGAACAATTCACAACACTTTCATAAAATTCATGCAGTTTATTACATTTTTCAGAGTTGTATTCATTTTTGGGGAACAAAACACCGAAATTTTCGAAAATTGATTGGTGTTTCATGTAACGGCCCTTGATATGAGTTATGAATGCACCAAGGATTGGAATATAGAATGCGATTCTATAATAATCTTCGACGCTCTCAGTATCAACGTTGGTTGCATCTATTTAATTGATGTTTACTGATTTCTTGTGTAGCGCAACTCTCTCAAGGGGTTGCCAGCGCATTATATAGCTTCTCCAACCCAATTGCCAACCTCACCTACCCGCAGCGAATCCTGTTCCATTAACAGCCGAGGCTCTGGCGACCCCGAACTCCTGATGGATCTAGGTGGTGGGAGGGCGGTATGGCCTAGAAGGTTTCATGTGGTCATAACAAATCGTTTCCCGAGATGGTCGGGCTGGTAACTTTATTGTGCTTGTTACCGGAACGTACCGGATCTGCATCCGGCAAAGGACCATCAACATCGATAACACTCCACAAAGCCATATATCAAAATCATCAGTATCGAAAAAAAAATTTGATTGAGCCATGTCCGTCCGTCCGTCCGTCTATCCGTTAACACGATAACTTGAGTAAATATTGAGATATCTTCACCAAATTTGGTACACGAGCTTATCTGGACCCAGAATAGGAAATCGGATGATAACCACGCCCACTTTTTATATATATAACAAAAAACCTGATTATTTAGTAAATAATACACCTAGAATGTTGAAATTTGACGTGTGGACTGATATTGAGACTTTTGATACAAATTTGAAAAAAAAGTTTAAAATGGGCGTGGCACCGCCCACTTGTGATAAAATCAATTTCACAAATATTATTAATCATAAACCAAAAATCGTTAAACCTATCGTAACAAAATTCGGCAGAGAGGTTTCCTTTACTATAAGGAATGCTTTGAAGAAAAACTAACGAAATCGGTTAAAAACCACGCCCACTTTTATATAAAAGATTTTTAAAATGGTAGTGGAGGAATAAAATAAGCTATATCTTTGCAAAAAGAGCTTTATATCAGTGATATTTCATTTCCCAAGTGGACTTAAAACAATAAATAGGAAAAACTTCAAATTTAAAAAAATGAGCCTGGCACCGCCCCTTTTATGACTAAGCAATTTTCTGTGTTTCGGGAGCAATAACTCGAGGAAAAATTAGTTCAGAATAGAACCATATGTATATGTATTATTGCGCACCCTTGTAACACTATTAAGCACACAAAACAAACAAGAACAGCAATTCAAGTGTATACCTGGGTACGTAATGTCCGGTTTCACCCGAACTTAGACTACCTTACTTGTTGAATAATCGAAAATTTTTTCGGGAGAACGTTTTGCCTTTTGGCCATCGGTCAAACTCAAAATAAATGCACCCTGCCCACATCATGTTACAATCAAATATACGACATAAAATAATGAAGAATAATGAAGCTGGAATTATTATTAAGGAAAAATTGCACTTATTTTACTTCAATATAATATTTTAACAACTAAGGCTGGGACAGAACACTGTGCACACATTGAAACTATGTGAGGTCTTTATTGACGGCCAGTTCAAACTAAAGACGGAACTGTCTTCGGCTATGCTACTTTTCTCTTTTAAAGACTTATAATTTAGAGATTCGTGACAAAACTAAATATACAATTTTATTTTCATGAAAGGTACAAAAAGTTCAAATTTTTTAAATAGAAAAATCTTAAAACACCCATTGGAAAAAAAATGTCAAAAATCACTGCGAATTTTGAAAGGCCTATAACGTCCACTTTGTAAGAAAAAAGTTTATTGAGCTAGAAAAAGTCAATACCCAAAAATTTCAGATAACTAAAATAAAAGATTCAATTTTTTTAAAGAGGAAAACCTTAAAACACCTTCTGAAAAAAATTCAAAAATCACTGCGAATTTTGAAAGGCCTATAACTTGTACTTTGCAAGATAAAAATTTATTGCGCTAGAAAAGTCAATACCCAAAAAATTTCAGATAACTAAAATAAAAGATTAAATTTTTTTAAAGAGAAAAACCTTAAAAAACCTTTCTGTAAAAAAATGCAAAATCACTGCGAATTTTGAAAGGCCTATAACTTGCATTTTGCAAGATAAAAATTTATTGAGCTACAAAATTAATTGCCAAAAAACTTCCGAGAATTAAAAATATAAGGTTAAATTTTTTTAAAGAGAAAAATCTTAAAATAGCCTTCTGAAAAAAATTTTAAAAAATCACTGCGAATTTGGAACGCCTTTAACTTGCACTTTGTAAGATAAAAATTTATTGAGCTAGAAAAGTCAATACCCAAAAATTTCAGATAATTAAAAATAAAAGTTTCAACGTTTTTAAAGAGAAAAACCGGAAAACAACCCTCTTAAAAAAATTCACTTTGAAAGATAAAATTTTATTGAGCTACAAAAGCCAATGCCCAAAAAAGTTCAGAGAACTGAAAATAAAAGTTCAAATTTTTAAAAGGGAAAAATCTTAAAAAAAACCTTCTGAAAAAAATTTTTTTAAATCACTGCGAATGCTGTAAGTCATATAAGTTGCACTTTGTAAGATTAAAATTTATTGAGCTACAAAAGTCAATACCCACAATAGTTCAGAGAACTAAAAATAAAAGGTTCAAATTTTTTAAAAAGAAAAATCTTAAAACACCCTTTTGAAAAAAATTTGCAAAATCACTGCGAATTTTGAAAGGCCTACAACCTGCACTTTTTAAGATAAAAATGTATTGAGTTACAAAAGTCAATATCCAAAAAAGTTCAGAGAAATAAAAATAAAAGATTCAGATTTTTTAAAGAGAAAAATCCTAAAACAGCCTTCTGAAAAAAAGTTTTCAAAAATCACTGCGAATTTCGAAAGGCCTATAACTTGCACTTTGAGCTACAAAAGTCAATGGTAAAAAATGCTCAAAGAACAAATATAAAAGGTTCAAATTTTTTAAAAAGGAAAATCTTAAAACACCCTTCTGAAAAAAAATCTGCAAAATCACTGCGAATTTTGAAAGGCCTATAACCTGCACTTTTTAAGATAAAAATGTATTGAGTTACAAAAGTCACTACCCAAAAAATTTCAGAGAACTAAAAATAAAAGGTTCAAATTTTTTAAAGAGAAAAATCTTAAAACAAGTTTTCAAAAATCACTGCGAATTTATACACCGATGGTTCCAAAGTAGTGGATGGAGTAGGGTTTGCGGTATACTGCGCTTATCCGGAAATAAGTAGATCCTACAGGCTGCCGGATTACTGTAGCGTTTTCCAAGCGGAAATATTAGCTGTAACCAAAGCGGTAGAAACTCTGGAAGAGAATAGCTTAAGCTGCAACCGTGTTAACTTTTATATTGACAGTCAAGCAGCAATTAAGGCAATAATCTCGCATAGTGTTAGAGTGTCTATATTGGGTCCCGGGGCATATGGGAATAGATGGGAATGAGAAAGCGGACGAACTAGCTAAAAAGGGGCATCCCTTGAAGCTTGCTCCGTAGACGTCCCAATTAGATTGGGCGAGATTAAGCGAAGGCGAGAGGTGCACATGATCTACCAAGCGGAAAGGCGTGGGTTCAAGCGCGGGGCTGTAAAGTGTCGAAGATTATGTGTATGTCTTACTACCTTAGACTAACACAGTTGCTTCTATCATTAAAAAGAGAGGATTGTAGACTCATGACGGGTATTCTGACTGGACACTGGACATGCCTTTAAGTTAGGCTTGGTCAGTGATAGCAGATGTAGGAAGTGCGGGTTGGAGGAGGAAACGATCGAGCACGTTCTGTGCTCGTGCCCTGCACTTGCCAGGCTAGACTCCAGCTATTAGGAGTGATACAGCTGTCAGATCTAGAAGCAGCGAGTGGCTTAAGTTCTAGGAGGCGTCTAGTATTTGCCAAGAGGACGGATTTATTTTATAACATAGGTCCTGGTTTTTGATAGGGTTTTTCAGTTTGGTCGTTAAAACAAACTTCTGGTACACCTCGGGCTTAATCAGTCTATGTGAGGTCCTCATGGACCGGCCAGTTCAACCTAACCAAACTGCGAATTTCGAAAGGCCTATAAAAAAAAATAAAAATAAATGTAAGGCGCGATAACCTCCGAAGAGATCTAAGGCCGAGCTTCTCTTCCAATTTGCGTCGTGCTCCTCCTGATTTTACCTACAAATTGGCCGGACGGGACCTACATGTTTTATGCCGACTCTGAACGGCATCTGCAAGGCAGATGAGTTTTCACTGAGAGCTTTTCATGGCAGAAATACACCCGGAGCGCTTGCCAGTCACTGCCGAGGGGCGACCCGCTTAGAAAAATTTTCTTCTAATTGAAAAACCTTATTTCTAAAATTTTGATGTTGCTTTGCCCGGGAGTTGAACCCAGGGCATACGGTGTGATAGGCGGAGCACGCTACCATCACACCACGGTGGCCGCCAACTTGCACTTTTTAAGATAAAATTTTATTGAGCTACAAAAGTCAAGGGAAAAAATGTTCAAAGAACAAATATAAAAGGTTCAGATTTTTAAAGAGAAAAATCTTAAACACCCTTTGAAAAAAATTCTAAAATCACTGCGAGTTTTGAAAGGCCTATAACTTGCACTTTTTATGGTAAAATTTTATTGAGCTACAAAATAAATATTAGAAAAGTTCAGAAAACTAAAATAAAAGGTTCTAAGTTCGCTGTACATGCTTGCATGCAAAAAAAATAGTTATAATATTTTGAAAAACCCAAAAAAAAGTTCAACATTTAAATGAAAAAAGAAATTTATATGCATACATATATACGTAAACCAATAGAATTTTAAACTTGCCAAACACAAATCCATACATATGTACATATTTACAAAATTAGTAATATTTTATTTCATAAAGCAATATAAAAGCAAAATATACAAAGCAACAATATCACATTTTAAAAGCAAAACATTAATGTACATGCAAATGAAACGCCAGCACTCAAACATCAAATCAACATCAATCGTAGCCACGGTATGCACCATAAACACTACGTCCACCCACATATGGACGATCGTTATAACCACCATCATAACGCGGTAAGCCATAACGATCCGTATTTTTATAATAACCATAACCACGATTGCGTTGACCGGAGTAGAGTGGATTCGTATAGCCATAATACTGATTTAAACCGCCATTACCTCCATAGCCGCCATAACCCCCATTGCCACCTAATATATTTGTGCCTTGACTGCCAGGATAATATCCGCCTGCTGCTGCGCCTGTATTAGTTGGATAATATCCTGTGCCATAACTAGTGCCATATCCACCAGCGCCATTCCCATAATAGCCACCACCATTGTACGCATAATTAGGATAATTACTGCCACTCCAACCGCTGCTGCTGCTGCCGGGATATCTATTTGGATAGTAGCCATTCGAGTATGTGTTGGTTGGATAATATGTGCTCGGTCTGTCTGTGCCATAACCATATGGATAGCCACTGCCATATCCACTTCCATAACCGTAGCTTGGATTTTGACCAAATAAGCTGCCTAAATTGAATACTAAATACATAAATATGAGAGAACAAAAAGCATAAATTAGAATGACAAAAAACAGGAAAAGCAGAAAAAGGAAGAAAGAGATATTCACATATAACAGAGGTGTTAAAGAGTGCATTCAATTTGGAATAATTATTTTCTTTGATTGCAAGTGGTATCTCTCTTGAAGTGGCTTTTGAAAAGAAACGCCTTCCCATTACTTTATCTTTATTAAGGATGGATATTTTACGTATGCATCACTCGCGGTTGTGGGAAATATGCAGATTTTCCAGCAAGACCACCCTAAAGGTGGTTTTTGAAGAGCTAAGGGCTGAAGCTCAAGTTTGTTGCCATGCACGAGTTTGAGAGGCCAGCTAATCCAACAAATAAGGATGACAATATCAAAAAGTATTTATTATGGACGGAATCGACAAGTGCAATATCAAATATAGAAGCACGACGAATTATGTCAATCGCCTATGGCCACAATGTTTCGTTGGATCTAAAAAAAAAGCGCAAGCCCTATTTACCGGCACTTTATATAAATGCTCCACAAACGATCTCTGTTAAGTTCCTAGAAGCTTTGGCATCCAAACAGGCCACTAAATAAGGTGGATGTGCTTATCGAGCAAATAAGGGAATATCCCCGTAAGGAGTGTGGAAAGTTTCGGTAATTATAACTGAGGAGAACGTCATGAGCATGACGCTCACAGAGTCGGTAAATTCTTATGTGGGGCTATTCCTATAAACAACGCTCTCAGAACGTAATAACCACTTCTTGCCGTAGAGGGAAGCAGACTTCTCACGGAGTGGTGTGTTGCTCTGGCTCAAATTTCATCTGTGTATTGTTCTATTAAACTCCTCTTAACTGCCAACTTGCTTAGACTTTCGTTGGAAGATGTCGGTATAAAATCGTGACTATTGGATTTAACGGAGCTCTGTTAAAACAACAACAGGCGGAAATGAGAAGGATGGTTCGCAGACGTAAACAATGAGTACTATGGAGGCGAGACATGGTTCTCGCCTGCCGAGTTAATACAATTGTCAGAGTAAGGGTTACTAACTTGCATTTATCAGACAGGAATAAAAAGTGGCTATACACAGCACTAATCAAAGGAAAAGGCCCACTAGCCTTCATTTTCTACTCTGGGTAAGCTTCACAAAAGCATGTCAAAATGTTCCCAGCGGAGTTCACATAAACCTTGACGTGCGCCTTAGTATCTTCATAAAGGGGATGAAGAACCAGGCGGACTAAGGAAGCAACCTCCTGAATAAGTTGCCATTCTCCAACTGAGGTTTTTATATAGTGAATTATCCTGCAGGTTGGCTGGATCATATTTAGTGCTGGCGCCAGCTACAATCTTCCAAGTGGAGAAGGCCATTGAAGTGGAAACGGAATGCTGAAAGGGCTTTTGTCTGGCTTCTAAATAAACCAAAAAGTCTTCAGCGATGGAAAAATTGCTTTCAAAATATATCTTGGTCACATTTTGTTACTCGACCAGTCCATGATGGATCGTTAGCTACTCAGAGGCATTAGGGTTTTAGTAAAAAAAAATATTTCGCAGGCTGTTCTTCCAGTATTACCCTCCAAAGGACAAGAAAGGACTTGAGTGATAAAAAGGATTTCAAATGCAAAAAACCGGTTTTCATCATAACTGAATTATATCTGGGGACCTGTGATAGCAGATGTAGGGAAAATTCAGGTTAGAGAAGGGAACGATCGGCATGAACGTGCTCAAGGCCTGGACACGCAGATTCCAGCTTTTAGGAGTGGCACAACTACCAGACCTACAAGTAGCAAGTGGCATAGGCCCTAAAAACGTCTAATATTTGACAAAGAGGAAGAAATATTTTAAAATATAGGTATTGGTTTTTGATGATCTTTATTAATTTGGGCGTTGAGTAAATTTATGATAGCATTATGGACTCATTCAGTCTATACCCCAGCGGGTCAGGGTTATAATATACCCTCGGTAGGTATGCCTGTCGTAAGAGGAACAAATATACGAAGTAGATTCAAAGAGTTGTGTAGCGCAACCCTTTCAGGTTGGCAGCGCAATATATAGCTTCTCCAACCCAATTGTCAACCTCACCTCTCCACGCGAATCCTGTTTCATTAACAGCCGAGGCTCAGGCGAACTCCCAACGAACTAGTGGGTGGGAGGGCGGTATGGCTTGGAAGGTTGTTGTTGTGTTGTTGTTGTAGCGATAGTTACTCCCCGAAGGCTTTGGGGAGTGTTATCGATGTGATGGTCCTTTGTCGATACAGATCCGATACGCTCCGGTAACACAGCACCATTAAGGTGCTGGCCCGACCATCGGGAACGTTTATATGGCCACATTAAACTCAGTCCTCCCTCCTCCCCACCCAAGTTCCATGAGAGCTTGGGGTCGCCAAGCCTCGTAGTCTGTTAGTGAAACGGGATTCGCCCGCTCGAAGGTGAGGTGACAATTGGGTTGGAGAAAGCTATATATTGCGCTACAGAACCCCTTGAATCCCCATGGTTAAGGTCGCATATGGTCATAACATCGTTCCCCAGATGGTCGGGCTGGGTACCGGAACGTACCGGTTCTGCATCCGGCAAAGTACCATCAACATCGATAGCACTACCCGAGGCCTTCGGGGAGTGGCCTTATCGCTACAACAACAACAACATTCAGTCTATATAAGGTCTCACGAACGGTCAGTTCAACATAAACCTAATTGCAAGACTTAGCCAGGGTGGGCTCTGAACAGACATCGCTGCACATGCAACCAACTTAAGAATTCACTTCATGACCAAACGTATTTGTGGGTATAAACTTCTGATGACAAATATAAATCTTAGAAGGTCCGTCCAGGTAAAACGCAGATATTAAGCAGACAAGAATACCGACATGTAGTGAGATTGCCGACAGGTCGCTTTAAGTGATATAAACGCATGAATGTGATGGACATACATAACACGCAATCTCACAATCCTGCCTTGAGGATATGGTTCATCGCTTATGATAGAAATTCATATTAACATAAAATGCGTACATTGTTTGACGCAAATAATTTTGGGAACTTTTGGATTAATATCTGCTCTGGTGCACAGATTTTTAATATGTAACTTAGCTTTAACTTCAAAAATTAGTTGTAGGTTACCAATTCTATTAATAGTAGACTTGAACCTGATTTCTGGAAACTAATAAAAATGTTCCTAATTTGAAGTCTGTGCATTTTTAACAAGATGTTTTGACAATGTATTAAAGTATGGTTGTTCTCATGGGCGAATGGCCCGCATTGCGTAGCTTGTTCAAGCCCAACTCTTACATTCCCGTTCGCGCCTTCAGTGTAACGTTAGTTATATAAGTACGATAAAGAAAAAACATCCGTATGCTTCGGCATACTCAACTGAAGCTCTCATTTAGGCTTACGGCCACCAAAGAATGCGGCTGAAATAACGCATTGTTTTGCTTTTCGTGTATAACTTGACATGGCTATACTTAGTATATAAACCTTAACTCCAGTTTCCCTGCTACGTCTACTTCCGGTCATAAACACAACAGTTTGAAACAAGATACATAGGCCTGCAACGAAATGGGGACAATCAAGCACGACTGAACCAGTTAAAAACACGTTGAAAAGGCCAGCAAGGGGGGCAAGTGGCATTTCGTAGAACATCGCCACATGTCTTTCGAAAGAACTGCGAGGATACAGAATTATAACTAGTACCGTATCTTAATACGATAGTTCTACGCTACCTCGGAACAAGTTCAATTCACTGCGGAGCGCCTATCGAATCATCCTCCAGTTATACAAACTGATGGCAACCTTCCATATCGGTCCCCTAAGTGCACGTATAGGATCAGTAGTCTTCCAATTTTAAATTATTCTACAATTGTACGGCTCAAGATATTGAGTCTCGTTGATTCAACTGACTCTATGAGGCTAGCCAAAAGGTCTTTGAGATATGCAGATAAGCTATATTGCACTGGTGTGCGATTTTCAAAAGGGTGGAAATTGATTGACTTTACCGTGGGTAGCCTCAGTGCGAAGTACCAATTTTAGCAAAGCAATTACATCACCATAACAAGGAAAGCATAGCTGGATCGTTGCAGATAATGAGCCCTCTATAAGATGCAGATATCTATAGATATTTTGTTTTTTCGTAAAACTAAATTAATGTACTAGAGCGTATACCTAAGAACAAGTAAGGAAGGCTTTGGTCGGGTGTAACCGAACATTACATACACAGCTGCCAAACTACAGCTTGCAAAACTTTTAATTTCCTTCTATCAAAAGTGGGCAGTGCCATGCACATTGTCCAAAATTTTACTAATTTTCTATTCTGCATCATAAGGTCACCTACCCAGTTTCATCGCTTTATCCGTCTTTGGTAATGAGTTATCGCACTTTTTTCGGTTTTTCGAAATTTTCGATATCGAAAAGTGGGCGTGGTTATAGTCCGATTTCGTTCATTTTAAAAAGCGATCTGAGATGGTGCCCAGGAACTTGCATACCAAATTTTAATTAATA
>JARSSU010025628.1:0-49841 GCA_029619165.1 Eurosta solidaginis | reverse complement strand
GCATTGATATTAAAGCCGTCGTAAATATTTCACTGATAAAGGGTTACTAAGGAAGTTGAATCTAAGACACGTACCAACATTTCGTGAAAGAATTTTAGGCCCAAATTTTTGTCTAGTTCGTCAAATGCCAGACAGCATACTCCGAGGTTAATCGACGATTCTACCTAGCCATCCCCAAGCAGCTAAAGCAGGAAGGGGTTTACAGTATATAGAAACCGAATGAACTGTCATTGGAGTGTGAGAAGGCCCCAGTTAACAAGAATAAATAAACCTCAGCGAACTCAATGACTTTAGCAAGCCGGCTGATATGCATTACCTGCCAAAAGGATTCAGTACCTAGCAAGAGATAATAAACGTCTAATATTTGATTTCATTTCGTTTTGTTCCTTTTCAATGGCATCCGTCCAGGCTAATAGATCTGCGAGGCAGAGCACGGAATATAACTAGCCTTAAACTAGTACGAGGCACATCGCAATATCACCTCGATCGCACCAAAGCTGAAGTGCTCACAGAAGTAGAGCGATATATAAGTTGTTACCACAGGATACCAACCAATTTATTTAACTTCGAAACTTAACAATGTCATCTTCTAACTTCAATGACACCTTTGGCATGACATGGACTAACGACTCGCTCTAGGTATGCAAGTAGGCGTAAATCCGCCGTCATAAAGTCTTATTCCCATGTGCACATACACAACCACGATTGCTATAAAGATACCGTTACTAAATCGGAGCCACGAGGGCCAATGACGCTTAACGTGATCGTTCATATACGAATTTGAAAATCTTGTTCAGTGACTAGGGAGCTCCTTTGGGAATTTCGCGGTGTCAAAACAATCGTACCCATTATAGTCGTGCTAGTACCAACGTACAATCACTGAAGCGTTCCGGATTATTATTCGATCCTAAACTTCGGGGAGTATTTTTGCCACTACAGCAACAAAAACTACATTGAAAAAGGATTTAAGAGATTGCCAGCGCAATTCATAGCTTTTCCTACCCAACTGTCAACATCACCTACCCGGGCGAATACTGTTTATTAAGCAGCCTCGCTTGAAGACCTAAAGTTCCTCGAGATGGTTGGGCTAGTAGTTTGTCGGTGCTATTTTCTGGAACGTGCCGTATCAATATTCGACAAAGGACCATCAACATCTATTAAATTCCCCAAAACCTTCGGAGAGTCTTCGCTACAAGAAGATGGAAAAGGCATTGAAAAAGCAGGACGTACCATCATAAAACTTGAGTTTATTACTAAAAGTTTATTGACACCAAAGATGCAAAGATTTCTGCTGCCTACTGATGGGCAATGAAAGTATTAAAACTATTTTTATATCATAAAAGTAGGCAAAATTGGCGGGCCATTATAATAAGAACTCACATGATTGCCACAACATTGAAAGATTTTGTTGAGCACAACGTTGTAAATTTACTGTTGTTGTTATATATAGCAGACTGAGTTTGTTGATTGAAATGCCAAAGGACCGCCCTCATAATTATTAAATGTCCATATTTGTGATTTGCATGTGTTGGGCTAATTTTCTTACGTACGTCAATACAAACAAACAAAACATACATGCAACAAAGCAAAGTAGAAGTGAATAATCAAAACTAGTATTGAAATGGGTAAAATAAAAAAAAATAAAAAAATATACAGGGAAAAATTACAACGCGGAATAATAATCGCCACCAAGTTGGACGTCGTCACTCAAATAGAAAGGAAGTTATTTATTGTACGACTTGACGAGTAGGAGCAGGGCGCATGAGAGAAGTAGTAGGGCAGTAGTTATAGTGGCTATAGATATTAATAAAATAGTGAGAACGCTAAGCGTCGGATGGCAGCGTTAATGGTATACCCAGCGGTTTAGTGGGGCTTAGAATATACTCGCGGCAGGTATGCCTGTCGTAAGAGACTACTAAAATACCAAATTGATTCAAAGGGTTGCGTAGCGCAGCCCTTTCAAGGGGCTGCCAGCGCAATTTATAGCTTCTCAATCCCAAATCTCAACAACACCTACTCGTGGCGAATCCTCTTTTTTTTAGGAGCCGAGGCTCTGGCGACCCTAAAGTTCCTCATGAATCTAGGGGGTGGGATGGCCTTATGGCCTAGAAGGTTTCATGTGGTCATACTAAACCGTTCCCGAGATGGTCGTGCTAGTGCCTTAATGGTGCTTGTAACCGGAACGTGCCGGATATGCATCCGGCAAGGCACCATCAACATTGATAATACTCCAGAAAACCTTCGGGGAGTGTGCTTATCGCTGCAACAACCACAACGACAATGTACCCAGTAGAGAGTACTTTGGACTGTGTAGGTAATTTCGAAGTAAGACGCTCTCTTGGCAAATTAAAATTAAGCTTTATAAGAGATATTTAATTACAGCTTGAAATTGTGACTTCCGTTAAGCTCCTGACAGAAAGCACCCACCAAACTTCTTCTCCAATTTCGACAGACCATGGAACTACCCACCTGGTATAAAGTCAAAGGTGGTAAACTTGCTGGACTGCTTGAGGTCAGAAAGCACATAGCCCATATCGCGCAGCCTGATTAAAACCCAGACCACATCGTCCCTATTCTCAATATCCACCAGATGTATACTCATTAATTATGATATCAATTCCAAGCTGGGTATTGGTTGAAAAGCGCGGCCGATGCCGACCAGCTCTGTCCGTTGTGATTCATGGGGTTGCTGAGCGTGAAAAAAGTTCAACAGCTTCTTCAGATTAATTTTCAGCCTATTCAAAAATATGAATATGCACCCTCAGCAAAATGGTGACAATTGCTCTAACAGTGAGGTTGAACTGGTGAAAATTGAAACGATTCTAAAATAGTGTTGAAATGATTCCGATCCCAAATACATTCCCGAAGCAGTCTCGAATGGAACTTGAAATCATTCTGAAAACGCTTACAAACACTAGAGGAATTACCCTGAAATTAACCCAAAAATAAATACGAAGATATCCAGGAATGTTACCGAGTTGCCTGAAACAGTTTTGAAATTTATCCTATAAACAGTGATAACATTTTTCTGAAATAGTCCTGGAATATCTGAAATTACCCCAAAATTTTGTCGAAACAGGCCTGAAATAGTCCCAAAAATATAACATTTGTCTACAGGGTATATATTTATCTATGTATAGATCTAGTTATCAAGAAGGAGACAATTTAGAAGGTTCGACGTAGTATCACCTCTTGATAGAAATAGTCGGGTTAGTACCTTAATGTGCTCATCTTCAAACGTTCGGTAACTATGTTCGGCAAAGGACAAGCTACATGGATAACACTTACCAAATCCCTTATGGAGTATTGTATAGATACAAGAATTTTAGTGGTGTTGTTGTTGTAGCGATACGGACACTTTCCGAAGGTTTTGGGGAGTGTTATCGATGTTGATGGTCCTTTACCGGATACAGATCCGATACGTTCAGATAACAAGCACCATTAGATACTAGCACGACCTTTTGGTGTACAATTTCATATGACCACATTAAACCTAGGTCATACCGCCCTCCAACCCCCTAGATCCATGAAAAACTTTAGTCGCCAAAACTTCGCATGCGCATTTCTCTGCGCTCCCTTTCAGCATGCGTCAAATGCGTCATAACTATAAAAGCCATCTTGCTCACAGCAGTCCAACCATCTATTTGTCTGCACATTTGGGGAACTAAATTCCTAATGAAAGGATCCTCTCCAAAAACTCTGTGTACAGAGATACTTTCGCCGTGAAACGAGAGCAGTGAAACATTGCATGTTCTGTGCTTTCCAATTCGGAGTGACAGTGTGGACAGAAGGGATCCTCCTCTATCCCACGCTTATGTAGATACTACTTAAAGCCGCCATACCCGCTCAATATCTGTCTGAGGTGGTAATTTAGTTCGCCGTGTTTTCGCTCGTACAATTCCGCTATATTCCGAACTAGCATGAAGGTCCAGCTCTTTTTTCTCGATTCTTCCCGCCGTTCTTGCCACCTAACTATTGTTCGTGACCTTGCGCTTTTCTTAGCTATTCGTATAGCAGTAATACGGTAGGTTGTTAGTATATCTTTTTGGTGGACCAAGTTAGAAGCCTGCCATACTGGTGCTGCATATAATATTATCAAGCTGGTTAAGTTAAGGACGGGTAGCTTCGCCTGGCCGCCGCTTTTGGGCATTATTCGCATGAGAGCTCCACTAATTCTAGAAACTTCCTCCCCACCGCCCTGAAGTGCTCCTTAGAAGTTAGTTTTGAGTAAATGTTACTCCTAGATGTTTCAAGAAAAGCTTTGAATTTATTTGATAGTCTCCTATGCCACAGCCCGCTTTGAGCTCACCAAAACCACTTCTATCTTATTCCTAGCCATCTCCAGCCCCATGTTCGCCAGCAAGTGAAACAGGTCCTAGAAAGCTTCCAGTATTTACCAAGAGGACGGAGTTTTTTCAGTTTGGTCATTAGACAAACTTCTGATAACACTATCTACTTATTCAGTCTTTGTGGTGTACTCATGGACCGAACAGTTTAAACCAACCTAACGTGCCCACAATGTTGGTTTCAAGTTAGTCCTTCTTTTATTTAGACATTGTGTGTACAGGCTTGTACATATTTCCATACGCACACACACACACACACACACAGCCTTCGTTAATTATTCAGCGTTGGCAACGGATTACTATGGGCGCCAATAACCACACTGGCAAATCAAAAATTAATGTACATATACCATGCATTTCCCTAATGCGTTTCAGGTAATTGCGGGAGGTGGATTTTTTATTTGCCCATATTCCCCAACAACAACAATGCCAACATGCATGCTTATAAGCTCACACAATGAATGCGCTTGCTTCGATTAGGTGAACGTGTGTGTGTGTTTGTGTGTGTTTGTTTATGTGTGTGTGTATGTGTGTGTACGAACAAAGCTTAATACGCGCCCACACTTGGGAAGTAATTAGTCTACGATTTGGTTGTGTTAAAAAATTGCATTTAATTGATTTTTGATTGAAGAGAAAAATGGTGAAAGCATAAAATTGAAATATTCGTAAGTAAGTAATGATTGTTTGACATTAATGGGTTTCTTAGGAATTTAGATCTACATGGGTAGTTTTGTATATACTGCGTCGAATGTTGTTTATGTATGCCTAAGTTTCTCCGTTCTTAATTGCCAACAATAAAGTCATCCCTTAATCACGCCACCACCCCACTCCAACATCACCTCAGCATTACCGTTAAAAAAAAAGAAAAAAAAATCAACTCACTCCTTTCTGCTTTTACCGCTCGTCCTCCATCCTTTGCCGATTATTCTAACTCATTCTCACCTTTCCTTGAATGCCTTTTAACCTCAGCAGGTGCACATACATACCTACTAATGCTGACCATTTGTTCACTTACACTCTTGCACGCTTAGTAATGCGTCTGACACGAAATCAATCATTCATTAACATAATTATACTTGGATTGTGGCACACGTCGAATACAGTTTACGCTTGGCACCGAATAAAGCTATTGGACAACACGTGATTTTGATAAGGGGGTTTCAATTTGGACGGTTCGGTGTTGTAGTGGATAGCTGTGAAACTCTTTTTACAGCTCGGCGGGCGTCCGGCTCTACAGAGGGACAAAATCGAAGTAGCCCTCTTGATTGTAAGGCACAACTTCCAATGCTTGAAACAATCTAGGAGACGTAGAGGGTTTCTTCAACTAGAGTTCTCGAAAAAATCATTAACACTCTGTTGTTTTTGTTGTTGTAGCGAAAAGTACACTCGCCCGAAAGCCTTGGTGAGTGTTATCGACGTTGATGGTCCTTCGCCGGATGCAGATCCGGTACGTTCCGGTAACAGGCACCGAACATCTCGGGAACGTTTTGGTATGACCACATGAAACCTTCTAGACTATAACGCCCTCCCACCCCTAGATCTATAAAGAACTTGGGGTCGCCAGAGCCTCGGCTGTTAAAGAAACATAATTCGCCACGGGTAGGTGAGGTTGACAATTGGGTTGGAGAAGCTATATATTGCGCTGGCAACCCCTTGAAAGGATTGCGCTACACAACCCCTTGAATCAATTTGGTATTTTAGTCGCCTCTTACGACAGGCATATCTGCCGCGGGTATATTCAAAGTCTCTTAACCCGCTGGGGATTCATTAACACTATTTTGCAGACAGTGTGGGAAATATGCTGTTGCATACGGATAGGGCACACTTAGGAGAGCGACATTAGGCCCATTGTGATACCACGAAAAGACACGATTACCTTTCCGCTTAGTAAAATTTTGAGGAACTGGTAAACGCTACTAAAACCTTAAAGTCGTACTCCACGATCTACCTCAGATTATACAGAAAAGGAGCTCCCCTGCAAACACTGCTTTGCACCACTTAGCGCCGTGCAGTTGCAGATGAGATTAACCACCGTTGACTCTTCGTCTTCCATACAACTACTGCTGCAAAACTGTAAAGAGCACTGAACAGCTAGTGGCGAACTTATGGACTATGAGTAATCTAAATTTTTATGGATGCTAATAGTTATATAAAACAAAATACTTGGCGCGATTAACCACCGAAGAGATTTTAGGCCGAGCATCTCTTCCTATATCTTCCTATTTGCGCCGTGCTCCTTTTTTTTAATATTTCTGAGAAATTGTCGGGACGGAACCTACTTCCGAACGGCAGATGAATTTTCATAGAGAAGCTTTACATGGCAAAAATACACCCGGAACGTTTACCGAGGCCGCGCTTAGGCAATTTATTTTCTCATTGAAAAAACTGTTTTCAAAAATTTTCGATGTTGCTTTCCCGGGACTTGTACCCAGAACCTTCGGTGTGGTGTTTAGGGCAGTCGATGGCTGATCTTGTCGCCAAAGCAGTGTTAAAAGAACTGGCTTAGCTGCTAAGCTACACTGTCCGTAAAAATTACTGATACGTAGTTTTTTTATGTTATCTGGTTCAGCAAGGCTATTTCATTTGACCAGAACTTGCGATCTTCTACCGAGAAGTTATAACGAGCTGTGACGATTATGGGAAAACTATTTTCGGCGCTATGTAACATAGGTTGTTATGTCAACGTTGACGCTTAAAACATCTGCCGAGTTGCTGCAGCTAGCAACAGCCTTTGCGAGGGCGAAGTTACATTGGCATCCGACCACCTGCCCATACTTATTTCGCTCGAGCGTACCGCCGACTTCATCGTCACCGAAAAACGCACTTTCATAAACTTCAAAAAAGGAAAGTGGGAAGAATATAAATCTTTTACAGACAACCGCTTTGCTGCCCTTCCTATCCCGACTGATGCCCGCCAAGGGGAGCGTGCCTTCCGTAAGGTCATTGAATCCGCCTCGGCACGTTTCATTCCCGCCGGGAGAATTCCCGAAATCCGGCCCCACTTCCCGGCGGAAACTTAGCGAGAGAACGTGATCTTATAAGACAGCTTGATCCAGGCGACCCCCAAATAAGGGATATAAACCAACGCATCAGATTGCTTGCGGACGAACACAAGCGGGCGAAATGGGAGAAGCACCTAAGAAGTTGTAACCTCTCTACCGGTGTGGGTAAACTTTGGTCCACCGTAAAGTCCCTATCGAATCCGACTAAGCACAAAGACAAAGCTTTCCATCGCCTTTGGCGACAAAGTCCTGTCTCTTTTCACCTTTGTCATATCCGAGAAATGGAAAATGGCCAAGGTGGTCCCGCTACTAAAGCCTGGGAAACCAGCTAACATAGGAGAGTCGTACCGTCCGATATCTCTCCTATCGCCAGTAGCAAAGACGCTTGAAGCCATTTTGCTCCCTTATTTCCAAGCAAATTTGCAGCTAGCCTCTCATCAGCATGGCTTCAGAAAACTCCATAGCACTACCACCGCGCTAAATGTCATTAGCACCCAGATAAATTGTGGTTTAAATCAATACCCCCACCGTAGAACAGTACTCGTAGCGCTAGACCTATCAAAAGCTTTTGATACGGTCAACCATGGCTCGTTACTGCAAGACCTGGAAGGGTCTACCCTTCCCCCATGTCTTCAAAGGTGGACCGCAAATTATCTGGGTGGTCGGCAGGCATCGGTGCAATTTATAAACGAAACATCAAAATCAAGGAGAATTAAACAAGGTGTGCCACAGGGTGGTGTCCTATCCCCACTTTTGTTTAATTTCTACATATCTAAGTTACCTTCACCACCGGAAGGAGTCACAATCGTTTCCTACGCCGATGACTGCACAATAATGGCCACAGGCCCAGGCCCAAAGATCGATGAGCTATGCAATAAAATAAACGGCTACCTCCCTGATCTCTCCAGTGTTTTCGCCTCGCGAAGCCTGGCATTATCACCGACTAAATCTTCCGCGACCTTATTTACAACATGGACGCCCCAAATGTCGACCATTTTGAACATCCACGTCGATGGCACTACGCTACCGACTGCCCTACACCCCAAAATCTTGGGTGTGACGTTCGATCAGGATCTACATTTTGGTGAGCACGCAGCCGCAATTGTTCCGAGAATTCAGAGCCGTAACAAAATCCTCAAATCCCTCGCTGGCAGTACCCGGCGAAAAGATAAAGAAACGCTCATGACTACATACAAAGCAATTAGCCAGCCGATTACGTGCTACGCGTCACCCATATGGTCGCCAAGCCTAAAAATTACCCACTGGAAGAATCTACAGGCCTGCCAAAATACTGCTCTCAGAATTGCCACTTATGTCTCAGAATGTCTTCTTATGTCCCCAGAACACCATCTGCATAATGAGGCGAGAATACTCCCACATCAGGGAGAGAAATGAGATGCTGACCAAACAGTTCCTGTTAAATACCCAGAAACCTGAGCATACCAACAGACATCTGATTGATGAACCAGCACCGCCTAGGGGCTTAAGGAGTCATATCCGTAAGCATTTTGAGGAAATACGGCACCTGAGAACCCAGCCGTATGAAGCGAAAAAACACAAGCAGGTCCTTGGTGAACTCCATAAACAGGCGTCGGACCTTTATGCCGGGAATTGCCCGGTGAATCCAGTACTTAAAGAAAAGTATCCAAAACTCGCGGAAGAGGGAACGCATACTCGCCAAGGAAACGCGTTTCACTCTTGTTCAACTTCGTTCTGGATACTGTAACAGGTTAAACTCTTACCTATCCAGAATCAACCCCGACATACAAAATGTATGCCCCGCTTGCAATGTGTCCTCACATGACACCAACCATCTCTTTAATTGTAATGTGGAACCAACGCCTCTAACATCCCTTTCCTTATGGTCCACCCCTGTTGAAACGGCAAGTTTCCTTGGACTCCCGTTAGAGGATATTGATGACAATTTGTGATCGGTCGCGGCTGTTAGGTGGGGCGAAGCATTGCTACAATAACAACAACAGGGCGAAGTCACTAGAGAAGTTGTTTTTTACAAACTTTGTTCTCTGTACCAAAAATCTCAAATTTTGCAAGGGCTATCATCTAAGATTGCCGAATCCGAAATTCATTTAATTCATATTAGATGAACACATTGTAAAATATTTGTGGACTCTGACCAGAGCTAGAAACAAGGTAGCTAAAAAATCTGTACAGAAGTCTCAACTTGAAATACCCTTTAAATCAAATGAGTATAATTTAACTGCGTAAAAATCGTATCCTGTCGCTCTTTACTTTATTTAATGGGAGCAAATGGAAATTTGTTGACGTGTTCTTAGCCGTTCATGCATTTTTGAGCAAGTTATGACGTAAATTTATAAGTAAACAAATCGATCTACGTAGTGCGAAGTTTGCATTGTGTACAAATTCAAGAGGAGGCTTTCTTTTTCTTGGGCTAAATTTGACTTCTCCTCTTAGCTAAATCGCCCAAAGTCCAGGATAAACTCAAGTTAATTGAAACAGTTCACAATGTGGACAACGTACAGAATGAGTTGGTTGTTTCTCGTTGGAAACATTAGAAGTCGCAGAAAGGGATGACCTAGCGCCCCAGCGGGTTATGGGATTAGAATATACCCGCGGTAGGTAGCGTCGAGAGGCGAATAAAATACCGGATTCAGGAGGTTTGTGTAGCGCAGCCCTTTCAGCCTGCCAGCGCAATACATGGCTTCTCCAAACCCAATTTTTATCCTCACCTAGCCGAGGCTGTGGCGTCCCCGAACTCCTCATGGATCTAGGGAGTGGGAGGGCGGTATGGCCTAGAAGGTCGCATGAGGTCAGCACAAATCGTTTCCGAGATGGTCGGGCTTGGTACCGGAACGTACTGGACACTGGCCTTCGGGGAGTGTCCTTATCGCTACAACAACAACATCTAGCGCCATTTCGTGAGTTATATGTATTGATTCTGTCGTCTGAAGCTACATTTTCCCATACCAGTTGAAGTACCGATTTGCCTTCGGCGTGCTTCTACCGAATCACAGTCCATGTCAAGCGCTCGCTCTGCATGTCTGTTAGGTTGACCTTCTTTGCTTCTGAGTGCTAGACAATTCTTAATGCCGCACGGTACTCGGAAAGGCTCTATTACTTCCTCTGATTCGTACCCTTATCCAATATTCTTTGATTGTATTCAGGTGCTGCTCCATAACTGAGCTCGTTGAATTTCTGCTTATTTTGCTCTCCGAGTCGGAGGGATCGCTTTTAGCGCTTTATTTTTTCTTATGCTGTTAGTGCTAGTTCACAGATAGAAGAAGCCTTCACAGACTCGAATATGACGTGGCTGCAAAGGCGCCGATTCTTTCTGTTCTATTTCATTTTCAGTTGCTAAAGATGGGATCCAGTTGCTGTTGCTTATCCCGTATAATGAAAAAGGTTGCCACGGATTGGTTTGGTTAACGTTAACGTCGGAACCCGTTATCATATTACACAGTCGTCTGCGTTGGAACTGATAGTGACTTCTTATATTGGGAAATTTCTAAATATGGGGCGTTTCCATAATTAAGCCAACACGGATAGAACTTTCTAATTTCTATTGTCTTCTCTACAAGCGACAGCAGAGGTAGAGGCATTTGATCATAGCTTATTTATCCTTGTCTCAAGTGATGTTGCAGGTCTTAAGTTATGCTTCGCATCTGTATTGGTAAACTAACCATCGGATTTCCACTTAGAGATCCCTTATGCGGGCATTACTTGTTGTTTAGTGCCGAACTTGACAACGTTCTCTTACTAGCTAGCTTGGAAAATAGGTATGAAGCGAGTGCGAGACCGAGTAGATGGTCCTGCAGAGCTCAGTCAGAATGTGGGGGCCAACATTAAGCCCTCATAAAGCCGTTTTGATACATCCAAGTCAGCTGATCATTTGAGAGGATTCTAGCAAGGTGTTTAGACCCTATCGATTCCTATCCTAAGCTGTCATAGCTCATCAAATATTTTCATTGTCAGCGCTGGACTTTAAAACTGCGCTGGCTGCCAACAGCTAGATTTTTTTTTAATTTATACTTCCTTTCTATTTGCGAAAATCAAAGAGCTGGCCATAAGAATATAATTTTTTTCACAATAACGCTAGACGTGTACTATTTACAACAAAAAACAATCCTGAAAAGACACAATAAAACATTGACTGGCTGCATCTAAGGAGTTTGGCGTCTAATGTCGATTTCGGAGGGGGGGCTTGCTTGTCGTGTAACCAGCGTATGGTCGTCGCTTATTATGAATTTCCTCACTTTATTCTTTATGACTCGTTCATAACTTCCTTTATAGATTGCACTCTATTCTCAAATGGAAAGGCCCTTCGGTCAGGGTGATGCGCCAGTTAACGTCGTCTCATATGACGGCAACGGTGGAACCAGAATCGCTAGGTTAGCGACAGTGGATCCAGAACTCCGACTGCGAGAGGGGCGATGTCCATAAATAATTCGATCTTGCTGTTAACGCTAGGCGGGGCAGGTCTTCTTCCATGCGGCATGCCGACTTTTTATACTTTTTTTATGCTGCCTTAGCGATGATACCGCTACGCTAATTACTACCTGCATGGGCCACGGTGAACCGGTCTGTCATGTTCGCTAGAGGTAGCCCCTCAAATTCTAAGAACCCCTTATGTATGCCCGCTTAAACATCTATTGCCCATTGGTCAGTCCGCCCTCACAGCTCGGTAGTTATTAAATCGTCTCCTCTTAACTAATTTTAATGATTGGTCGCATGAATATTTTGTCAGTTATTGGCCCTGGAAGTCCCTGTATCCCACAAACTATAGGCATATCCAATTGCAAAACATCAGGTTCTCATGCTGTAAGTCCGCGGCTACCTTAGCCAATAAGTTTGTCCTTAGTGTGGGTTAGTATCATCACTTCTGCTAGCATATTTTTGAATATTGTGAGATTGGTATGGTCGTACGATTTTTGTAGAGCGATTATTATTACCTATTATTATTAGGCCTGGAAGCATTGCGACCTTTATGTATATCTATTGTGCATGACCTTTCAGTCTAATTTTGTATGTGGAGGCTTTTGGTGTATCTAAGTACCTCTTCAGGCTTTTTACTCCATATTACATAGGGATTAAGAGTCACACCACCTAGATGGAAGAGTCTCTGCCTTGCAGAGCGACGCATTCGCAGAAAATGTGAACCAGCGCTGCATTATCCAGCTTACAAAAGCGGAAATTTGTGTATCGGAAGATGCAACTACTTAGGTGATATCGTAGACCACAGTGTCCCGTGTAGTACCCAGTGAGAGTTTGTCCACCCTGCTTAGATTAATGAGTTTGGCTGATACTTTCGTTGCCAGAAGTATGAACAGTTTGGCCTGTCTTTGCCCTGCGCAGTCAATCCAGTGACGTCTGAATTGTTTTGTTTCCCCAGTTACTTATAGTTTCCCTGATGTGTGCTTTTATGGTCCGCTATGGACCATAGAATGCTGCTGTAGCACCCTGCTTTGCTAGGAAATCTGCATGTTCATTACCTTCTTGTCCTGATGTCCGGGAACCCATCCTAACAAAACCTGGTTTTTTGGCTTCCAGCTCATTAAGGATTTCAATGCAGTCATCCACTAGCTTAGATGTAACTGTGTAGGATTGCAAGGCACGCAGGTGCTCTTTTAGGATGAGCCTCGCCGTATACATTTCTACGCAAACTTCTTTGTAGAGCGATACTTACACTGGATACTGTGCCCTCAGAGAATTCTTTAATTAATATTTTTATTTTTCATGCTACTGCCGATTACATAAAATTATCGCAAGTCATTAAACCAAATGCCGCTGAATGCATTTAGTCGACACTTGCCGCGTTAAAACGGCTACGTTAGCACGTGCGTCTAACAGGTGCATTGTCCAAACGAACTGCATGCGAAACCAAGAGGAAACTACATACCGGGTTTGTATGTATTTATCTCATGCCGAAATTAAATAAAAATAACAATAATATAAAAAATGAGATATACAACGATCAACAAAAATGGATAACAACCTGCTACGCGCAGCTGTGCCAGACAAAAAGGCATGCAGTCAGAAGAGACAGGTTCCTCAACTTGGTCAATGAGTTTTAGGCAAATTCAAGCCAGCTACGCGCAGTCGCTTTGCACTTGTTTTGGGTGAGTTTAGCGCATTGAGTTTGGCGGCAGGTCGCACTGTAATTATAGGTCGTCGCGTTTGTAACGGCTGCACAGAGCAGGAACTTGATGCAATGAGGGGTGAATATTACGTGAAGTGAAATTGTTTGTGTATCTATGCATTCCCAAATCGTTTGAACCTGTTGTCTTGCCGGTTCGCCGGCACATAAACATATTTACACACATATATGTAGATACATGTATTGCTGAAGACTTCTACCCCTGCTTTGTGGTTGTTGACCTTAATTATTTTTTGTAATTTGACTTACGTGAACTTGGTTGTGGGGAGAGCAAGCATATGTATGTGAAATAACCGTTAAATTTTGGCGGGAATATGACAAGCACATATGCAATTGTTCACATGGAAGAAGTAAAAAAATTGTTTATGTGATATACACAGTAGGGTGGGTCGATTTGTATGGACGAAAGTTAACCGATATAGCGCCATCCATTTTTCGATAGGATTTGGGCTCAGGAAAAAAAGTTCCACTACGCATACCCAAAAAATAATTTTCGAGCCTGCGAAATTAAATTTTTTTTACTCTTTTTCGACTTTGGTTTTTAATGTTTTTTTCATTACCTACTAAAAAAATTGTCATATGTATACCCTGTCCGACCAGAAACGTTGTCGATAACAGTTTTTTGAAAAAAAATTTTTCGCAGGCTCGATATCGGTTAATATATCGACCCAGTCTAATACACAGTTTTTGTTTGTTTAATTGTTTCCCACTAAACAACGGCACAACAATTCTCAAAGGTTGGAAAAAACGTTAAATATCGATTTGATTTTCGACATCGCTCATCGTTTGAAATTAAACGTTTTTTCAAGTCTTACTTAAAAGTTAATTTTCAACTTGTTTACTATTTGCGAATCATTTGAGAAGGATAATTCGTTTATTGGTCGGAAAATATTCGCCGCTAGTCTAACCATATTCGGCCTATACACTTACACCAAGGCGAATTCAGTACCAGGTGTTGTTGTCACAACAGCTGATTGCTTCTTCTTGATTATTTCCCATACAATGCCTTGTACAACAATATGTCAGTCAATCGAAATCAATAAAAATTTCTGTTTGACTTGACATTCTTCTGCATGGCGAATTAGTTGAATTCGCTTTGCCATCACCTTTTATAGATTCGCCTTGACTTACACTATCGACTTTTTGCGAGCATAAAACCCCAGTCAACAGCAAGAGCAAAAGGGTAGCAATTTTCAGTTAGTGCCATGTAAGCATTGAATAAAGCATGATTGATGCGGTATTGTTGAATGAAACAATTATGATTGAGTTCGATTCCATTTCGTTCCGGCTATGTGTGAGAGGTGGTTGAGAAAATGAGACTGCTCAACTTGAGAAATAAAGTAATACCATATAAAAAATTTGCTTTTAGTTGGAAAGTGCTATCAGCATTTATATCAGAATTTACATTTGAGAATAAGGTTAATTCTCAAATGCATTTCAAATTGAGATTGATCCGTGATCACACAAACGTAACAGAAAAGAGAGTCGGACTGTATAAGTGCGCATTATTGCGTGTTTTAAGTATAACGAACAACAGCCTTGCTCGATTCTTAGTTCGTTTGGTGCTGATCATATTTTGATTCCGTCTGGACATAGATACTTTAAAAGATGCTAATGAGCACTAAAATAATTGGAGTTTTATCGCTTAAGCGGTCATATAGATTGGAAACCCGAAGTGCATGCATAGTATTGAAGAGGTAGACGATGTTGAATATACCTTCTTCAGATTAGCTCACATTGGAGCTAGTACAACAGGTAAATGCTCGGACAATGTCGTAAAATAGTCCTGAGCGGCATAGAAGTGTGACACCAGTAGCAGCTTAGTGAAAACCGTACTGAGAGTAAAAGGGCGGGAATTGAGAAACAATAGCATCTTGAGGAATTAAAAATATGCCTTTGGCGTGGTATCAGCGACAGCAAGATTTTTGATGCATTTGGAAATTTTTTGGGACAAATTTACGGTAAGCCTGACTGAATTATTATACTTCTGTCAGATAGAATAAGTATCAGATTTACTTTGGAACCGATTACTTTTTGGAACCGATACATTTTGTAACGGGTTACTGTTGCGGGAACTAGAGAGTTTTTTGAACCAGTTACTACTTAAAAGATTTGGTCACTTGTGTAGATAGGGGTACTGTTTTGGAACCTGTTACTTTTTTTGAAACCGCTTACTTTTTGGCACAAGTTGATTTTTAAGAAGCGGTTACCTTTACGTTCTTGCAACCAGATCCTCTTTAGGATCAGGTGCGTTTGTGAGAACAGTTAGCTATATGACTAAGTTCATTCTTCTTCAATTAAATGGAATCTAATAAACCTTATTCAGTTAGCATAAAAAAATGTAAATAAAAACAAGGCGCGAAATGAATCCGAAGAGATTTAGGCTGACCTTCACTTTCGATTCGCGTCGTGCTACTTTTTAATTGTTCTTACAAATTAGCGGGACCTGTCCCTATTAAAATGCTTTCTGCCGATGAATTTTCGCTGAGAAACTTTCATGGCAGAAATACTCTCGTAGTGTTTGCCAAACCACTGCCGAGAGGCGACCCAGTTTAGAAAATTGTTTCTCTAATTGAAAAAGCTTTTTTCCAAGGATTTAATGTTGCTTTTCCGGACCATGAACCCAGAACCTTCGGTGTGGTAGACGGGCACACTACCACCATACCACAGCCGCTATAAAACTAGCATAGCCATCAAACAATTCCAAGATGATTGAATCAGTATTTAAGTACAAGAGAGCTCGTAATAAATGAAGTATTGGAACGTACAGGTTGCATGTTTTTGGCTGATGTGGGGCTTAAAAAAATTTCCCTTTGAAAAGAGATCGTTTCAATAGATCTTGAAGATCACATGCCCATTTGTCTTGGAACTCCTCTAAGGAAGAATGTAATTAAGATCTCGACAATTCTTAAATACTTCTTGTTTGGTTGGTTGCTGTAATGCCCGGCGGGGAGTGACCGCACTCAAACAGGGCTTACGGCGCAATTTTGATGCACATTCTCCTGGAATCAATTACATAATGTATCCTGCCTGTGCTTCTTCGAAAAATTGGTTAGATCAATTAACCTACTGATGTTTTTATGAAGCATTTTGACTGCGTCCATAGGTCGCTGAGCACAAAACTGCCTAGAGCGCGGGATATCATGTTTGCTAGTGCTAGGCAATCGCAGAGGAAAATGGGTGGCTGTCTCCTTACAACCAGCCGCACTTGCGATCCTTCACCTGTCGTTGAAGGAGATTTCATCTTTCCGCGTATGTACCAAACAGCCAGTGTCCTATATAGTGAATATCATCCCGAGTATCTCTTTCATAGGCATATTCAGTAGAGACTCTGTTTTTCTCTGGTTGTAGTCAGGCCTTTGTTGCTGTGATTTTGAAGGTATGCGTAGACTATCAATTGCAAATTACGGTTTTCCTGAGATTGATAATAATATCACTATTTATTGATGAATGTGGCCGGTGCACCGTGACTGTCTCCGCAACTGTTCTCATTGACGGCAATCTTCCTATGATTGGGTATATAAGCTAGTGTGATGCGCGAAAGGTTTGCTTACCCGAATGTCTAACAGGGAAATATAGGCCATCTCTATACATAATATCCCTGTTTGGAAGATACTAGCTGAGTTTGGAAGACGGGTGCATATTGCAACTTTTAGCTGTAGAGGAGAAAACCCGCGCACCAACACCGCAGGCCATTTTGTAAACTTTGTCGCCTGTTCATGAGGTACATCTCCCCTTAAAATCCTTGTCAAAGTTCAAAGGTAATCTGTTGTCGCATCCACATTGGAGTGCATAGTTGGGATACCGCTGCGGCTATACAGCTTATCGTTCCAGCTTCTACACTTCCTTAATCTGCTGTCTGAGCTTGCAGCTGTCAGATGTATGTGGAGATCAAATGGCAGCTGTTTAACATTTAAAGCCTGCGTTGGAACCGACCTAAGTTAAGTTTTATAATGTACTGCTTGTCCAATGCTGTTCATTACACTAATGCTCCGTCCGCTAGGATGGGTCATATGACCGCTGTGTAGAGCCACATCATAAACTTTGACCATAGGCCCCAGCTCCTGCTAACTATTCTCTGACACGAGTAGTATGCAATGTATGCTTTCTTTACTCATACTACAGTCGATATTCTATTTCGGCGGTATTTAAGAAGAGCTCTTTATATCCTTCGTAAACATATGTCAAATGATAAGACTTCGACATCGTCGTTCGCCAATTCGAATTCAGCTAATTTTTTCAAGATTAAGAATCCAATTCTTAAAATTGTATTCAAAATCTCAATTTTTTGGTATGTCAAGTTTCTTATTCACGGTAACAATTATACTCACGTTTCTGTTCCCTCAACTTTCAGAAATCAGGTGGCGCTATAATGTTGGCATGTTGTCTTCATGCCAAACTTATTCTCTTGATTCCAGGCTTACAACCACTTTTTGATACACCACACCAACTTTCAGTAACCACCTGATTGCTTTCCTGAGGGATAGTTTAGATGAAATTTGTGTTGCTTAGCTACTGGGCTCCATACTGTTTACTACTATTTTAATTTTGGCTCGTTTATGTGTAGAGATAATAGTCGATACCTTACTTAGGTAATTGGTGCTTAACCGTTTAAACGGTTATGGCTGCCAACAAGGCGCGCCAGTCGCTTCTTTACAGGGCTAGCTGGCGCCAATTGGTCACACCAAGGGTATTTAAGTCGTTTTCCACCTGGTCCTTCCAGCGAGGTGGCGTCGTCCTCTTCCTCTGCTTCCATAGGCGGGTTCCAATAAAATACTTTCTTAGCCAGATTGTCATCTTTTATTTGCGTAAAGCTCGCACAGCTCATTATTAAATCTTCTTCGATAATCGTCATCGCCAACGCGTAGAGTTTCGTAAATATTTCAAAGAACTTTTCTCTCGAACACTTCTAGAGTCGCCTCATTTGACGTTCCACGCTTCTGCACTATATAGCAGGATGAGTACGATAAGTTACTTGTAGAGCATGATTTTCGTTTGCCGAAAGAGGACTTTAATTTTCAGTTGCCTACCTAGTCCAATGTAGCATTTATTGGCAAGAGTGCTACTTTGCTGGATTTCAGAGCTGGTAAAAACGGCATTTGTTAGTACCATCGGAAGTATTTGTCTGAAATTGATCGTATTTGCACTTTTTTCCTAAAGTTTGATCGATTTTGCTTAATAATACGCTGAAAAATCGGAAATTAAATAAAAAGTCAAACATTTTTGTGGTATATTTTTTGATTGAGACGATTTTATTTTCCCATTTTTAATAAACTTCCATATTTTATTTTATTTTTTATCCTGCCAAAGCTCTTTTTTCGACTTTTATTTACAAGATTTATAAACTATGTATATTTTTATTTATTTTTGCATGGCATACATACTATTGAATCGATGAGAATTTGAAGTTGAGTTTGAAATTTATTTTAGCATTCCTATATATGTAATTTTCACTAATTTTGCGTATTTTTTTTTGTTTGCTGCTATTTTGGTTTTAAATATTATTTAGTTTATGAATTTGCTTGCTGCCATTTGCATACTTTTTTCTTTTTGTTATTTATACTAATATTAATTTAATAAATATTTAAAATTTATAAAATTTTCAAAATTATCTAATCGATTTAACAACAAAATGTATGGCAACGATATCTTACAAATATAATAAATATTTATATACGAACAATGTGAGGCAAATTGCCGACTTGTGTGTGTGTGATATTTTTGTGCGTTTGTGTGAGTATTTAATACGTGTTTGCTAAAAAAAAGAAAAAATCACACAACTAACGATATTTTTTTTTAAATGAGTAAGTTTTAAAAAAATTATTATTTTTTTAAATATAGCGCTTTACTCGTTTTAACAAAGTTGTTTTATGTAGAATAAATATTAATATGAAATAATTGTAAATAAAAATTTTGCTTGATGATGAAGATGTATGCAAAGTTTTACTAACGATGTACTTAAAAATATATATATTTTTTTAAAGAAATTCGGTGTTTCTTAAAATTTTTTATATTATTACAAAACTTTTATATTTACTCAATAATTCAGTAAAAATTTAAACAACGTGACAACAGATCGAAAAAGTGACAGCTGTTTCGATTATATCTTGTAAGTCTCTTCAGTTCTCATCCTTTTCTACCTGTAGTGGGACTCAAACCCGCGCTTCTGCGAGGATTGAACTGGTTTTAAGTACTTTCAACCAAAGCCATGCCGTTGTTGTTGTGTAACTTTTCCCAAATGGCTTCTTTTGCATAGATTTGTTCTTTGTACAGTTATATTTGGTGTGCTTGCTTGTACCAAAGCTACGCTTTTGTTGTTGGTGGTTCATTTTAAGAACAGGGTTTGCTTTGTTCTACTTATAGAAATACAAAGCATAAATCAGCGCTGTCTGTTTACCTTATTAAGCGAGCAGACAACGTGACATCACCACGGACAGTGCGACAGCGATTATACCTTGTAAATCTCTTAAAAGCCTTTTCTCTCTCTCGGAAGTAGATTTCGGACCCGCACAACAACAAAGGCATGGCTTTGGATCAATGCGTTTGTAAACTGTTCAATCATCGTGGGAGTGTGAACTCAAATCCCACTACTGAGAGAAAAGGCTTTGAAGCGATTTACAAGGTGTAATCGAAACAGCTTTCGCCTGGACCGTCCTGATGTTACGTTGTTTAAAATGCTTCCCAAATTGTTAAATAAATAAAAACTTAAAAAGTGCTTCAAAAATATGTTTTCATACATTAAAAGCAATAAAGCGCACGCGTCGCTTAATAATACAAAACTTTTTATATTTGACATATATTTTTATTGAACTAATGTAATACGTAGTTTATATAAGTAATGAAACATAATCTTTAGAAAATTTTTCTGTTAAAAAAATTATATTTTATGAACTTGGTTTTTTTAAATTTTTATGCAGTAATAATTTTGTGTTTTTTGTATGTAATTTGTATTTGTGTTTTTAATAATGTAAGTACGGGATTTGTTATTATTTACAACGAGTTTACTATATTTTAAAGCCTTTTGAAGTTGAAAACACTTAAAGTTTTCATTTTTTTAAGTTCTTATATATATTTTTTTCATTTATTCAGTAGCTATTGTTTCTTTGTTGCTTATTATACCTATACATATAGTATTATCTGATTTGAATTTTTTTTTCAAATTTTTAAGTTTTTTTATTTCAAAATTTTTATTATATTATTATTTTCACATTATTTTTATAAATTAGAATTGAAAGTGTCATAAGCTCTGTGCCTTAATATTAATTTCAGCATATTTATTTCTTTAATATCGTTTGTATGCATACTTAAAAGTAGAATACGCCGAAAATTTCAACAAAATTTCACTCCCTATGAGAAATTAACATGCTTAACCCACTATGGTGAATAACTATGAGTATACCACAGTGTTGTTTGAAAGCGCGTTCAATTCTATTTGTTTCTACTTTATCTTTGGCGCGTGTTTTTTGTTGTATTTGTACGTGTTTCATTTAGAAAACGATTTCGATTACTTTTAAAAAATAATTTTTGTCTTTTGCGCTAAATTATTTTTTATTATCTTATATTTCTACTTTAAAATGTGATGACAATTAAATACATATATAATGTGTACTTATATTGAAAAAAAAATCATGAAACGCAACAATTTAAATAAAATTTAAGATAAAAATTAAAAATTTTCATAAACACAAAATCTATGTTTATGGTCTGCAACTAAAGCAGGAGATATATCAGATGTTGAGTGGAACATTACACACACATCACGCGCAATCTCAAAATATTTCTAAAAAATTTACTCTCTCGAGATTCGGTTCTAGAACCATATCTGCGGTATTATTTTTTGCAACAAATACTGGTTTCAAATGCATATAAAATGAGTTTATTTGAGAGAAAAGCTGAGATAGGGTGTTTTCGATCGTTTGCTATGATAGTTTCCCTTCGAATCAGACCTTTGTCATCTTTAATTTTTATTCTATGATAGATAAACAAATTTGATCTGAATGTGGGCACAATCTTTTCAGATTAATAATCATTGAAACATTTTCTTAATATTTATGTTTGTTTCTTTTAATGGTGTGTTCAATTTGTACTTATTATTTAAGAATTCTTGAGCTTAACATCGGCTTACAATAATGAATATTCAATTATTATGTTTTTCTAAGAGAAACTGAAAAGAAAGAAAGAAACTTTTACTGGCATGTTGCGATGGTACCACTTCGAAAACCTCTACGTAATCATCATCGGGCAATTTCGGCGGTTTTCGAAATGGTACCATTGCGATATGCCAGTAAATGTTTATTTCTTTTCAGTTTCTCTTAGAAAAACATTTTTGAAATATTTTTGTTGAAAATTTGAGTTTGCATTGCAAACGATATATGAATAGTCCTAGATATTTTTTCTGATATTTGACATCGACGACATCTATACGTGCGAATTGAAAAGGTGTTATAGAAAGTAGTTGAATAACAATACCTTTTAAAGGCGCAAACCAATTATTTTACGACGAAAGACCCTACAAAACACTGAAGTAAGATAAAGATTAGAGGAAGATTAGATAACTACCCTTGTTCTCGAATCACTAATGTTAGAGGACGACTCGGGAAACACTGGACTGGAGAAACATAGCGTTCTCAAACTAATTAAGTCCCAACTATCAATCGAACTCTGATTTGAAATTGCAATAGTTCTAATTATTCTGGACTCGACTACTGGTCAAACAAATTTCTCGTGTAGAGATTACACTAGTTATGTGGAATATACAGCTTTGATCTCTTTATATGGGTTGGGAAGATCCATTTTGTTTGAGCATGTCATATGAAAAGCCAATTGTAACTGTTTATGCCTCAACGGGTAGTGTCAAACGGGTAATCTATATAATATATAGTATATATCCTTACGGGTGCTGTCGTACCGATCCTTTTCTACTCTCTTTTATAACGGATACAGCTCGAAACGTTCTCTTTGTATCCCCTATTTGATAGTGTCGGATAGGTTCTCTTGGTATCGCTACGGGTACTGTCGGAGAGTTCCAATGTGTTTTGTCGGGCAAGTCCGCTTTCTACCCGTAAGGGTAGACAAATCAGTCGCAGCCCTCTCTTAAGGGATTAATAATGTAAGTAGTGATACAAAATTCTGGATCAAAATTAGACCTAAAGCAGCTACATTTCGAACGCCTAGGAACTCGCCAGTGGACAACAGTTTGAGGACAAAGGTGAAATGATACAGAATGCATTTGAAGTGCATCAGTTTAGATCTAAATGTTTTCCCTACAGGAAAGTTACAAAAGATTCCTTCCATCTGTCAAAATGTCAGTTTAACAGTCGTTATTTGCTATGATTACCCAACGAGCCAAATGAATTGAGAGCAATCACAGAAAAGCTCAAATCAAAAATACCTATTAAGCTTTAAATAATTTTAGAAATTTAATGAAAAAAAGTGTATGTATGTATTATGCGTGTTTTTGCTTTTGTTTTACGTGCTCCGGTTAAGGTGGGACTATAAATATTTAGAATAGCCGGTGCATATGCATAAGTATATATGTATATATTTAAGCAGTTTTTGACAATTCCCATTAAATATTTTGGACGGGCTTAGAAGGATCAAAATAAATTAAGCAAGCAAACAAACATGCTGTTAAAATACATTTTTTTTTGAATTTCAATAAATACATTTTCTTATTTTTGTAGTTGTTTCTTCATTTCATAACGATTGTCTTTTCGGTACAGTTTTGGTACAATTGTTATAAATAAATTAACAAGCTTGTGTAAATATATATGAAGTCTTAAATAAGTAAAGTTTAATATAATATTCCGCAATTTATTCAAAGACCAAGCAAACTCATACAAGCACTAAGCGCCGTTTACACCATCGCTAGTTAAGTAAGAATTTAACTAAAAGATAGCAATCCTTTAGATAGCTTCATTTGAAATTTTCGTTTTTACCAATATAGTGTTACTAACTCCCAGTTAAATCGATAACTGTGAATATTTTGTAGTACGGCTCGTGAATTATCAATGCACGAAAACCAACAAAACAGCTGACTTTTGTTTACATTTTTGCATTGAATATAACTGACATTGGATGCATCAGTTAACATGGAGAAATCGATAATTTCGATAGCTAATAGATAAGGGCCCAACTGAAGATGGTGAAAAAGGCCCTAAATAACATAATCTTTTGCATTGCTTTTGAGTGCCCTGTTTGTGTCACATGTTTTTACGATCTCCAGTTGAGTTAGATTTTACATGGAGCATAGCAATCTATCAGATAGCTTTATTTGATATTTTCGCTTTCACAAACACAGAGTGACCAACCGCCAGTTAAATCGAAATGGATATTTCGTAAAAAATCTATTGTCACAACACGAAACTAGCCAAACAGCTGACTTTTGTTTACACTTTTTACTTGAACTTAACAGAGACGCGAGGCTTTAGTTAGTATAGAGAAAATTTCGATTATAAGTGACTATCTTTAGATGTTGAAAACGGCCCTAAAAATATTTAAACTTTAGCAAAATACTCATAAATTTGTATGCATGTTACGGTGGCAAATATTTGTTATATATATTTTGTTTTTGGGATTGTTATTAATTAAATGTAAACATATAGAAAAGCATACATACATACAATTATATACATAAATTTGTATATCAATAAAAATATATATTCTTCTAGTTCATAATTGTTTGCGCAGTTTTTCAACAACAAACTACTTACAAAATTTTGTATTACAGGTATATTAGCCCCTAATACGTAATCTCAAATGTGTGATTTCAAAGTTGTTATATTGATGTCATTCGAATTATGTTAAATCCACTTTACCATGACTTGACTGACACGAAACGAACACATTGAAAGATAATTGGTTAAAAATTTGTTATATATAACACAAATGATCACACGTTGTTTAACCATAATGTTCCTACTGGGTGATTTTACGAAATGTGTTTTGAAAAAATGTCATAACTTGTATCGAATTTGCTGACAAAATGCGTTAAAATTTAATCAAGAACCTATGTCAATCGGTAACACAGTACTTTGTATTAGAAATATTTGATAGATATGAGGTGAATATGATTTTATGTTCATTGGGTATAATTCTCCGTATAACAAAATGCTTTCTCACCACAGCCAATCGCTACCGATTGACAAAAGCCTCAAGTGAGTAATTTTGAAAATGTGCCAATTAGAATTTTCTGCCCGCAATGAATATGAAAACAAATATTGTTCGAACAAAAGTAGGAAAACATATTTATAACTTCAAAAAAAAACAAAAAACAAAATGAGTGATTTAGAACTAATTTTCTCGGCATGGCACATGCGTTTTTATTTTTGGTGTTACAGTGCATTTTATTTTTTTACAGTTTTGAAATTTCAGAATACTATTTTCAAATGTTTTTCATGCACAGTTTTCTTGCATGATTTACCCTTTGCAACATTCCTAGTTAAGCTTTTGAAAATAAATTTTCTAAAATTATGCGGCGCTGATATGTATTTGCTCTTTATGTGTTTTTTTTTATTATATCCCTTTTTCGCTTCAAGCAATCTGTGAAAATATGTGCTTTCAAAAATAACTTGAAAACAATTTTTTTAAATTTTTATGGATAATACTTGTCGGCAATTCATCACGACAGGTTCACTATAATTCCTATTTTCATTAAAAAAATTTGATAAATGGCCATTTACCTACATATCTTAATTCATTTTGTCATTAAAATCTACAATCTGTTAGAGTTCGCACATTTTTGTATCGTTTTCTAACCTAAGTGTTTGTTGGGTTAATGGGTGTGCGCTCAGTGCTCGGACTATAAGATTTTGATTAGTGATGGGTTTGAGAAAACTGTGGTAGATTTCGGTTCAGCAATTAATATTAAAATGTGTGTTCTTAAAGACAGTCCAATACTAAGACTCCCATTGTGAGACATAATGTCTTGTACTCTCTCTATTTGAACAAAAAGCTTTTTAAAATTCATCACCACTACAACAGCATCTTGATGATCTGACTTTTAAAAATGTTTCATTATCATCATCAGCGGCGAAATATGAAACCATATAAAAAGATGCATTCGCAACGGAGATTCGGAAAAAAGTTTTACTATAGCCATAGCAGTTGTTACGAAACATACAAATAGGCGCAGATAGCCATTCTTTGTGCCCAAGACAGTCTACTGTTTTTAGAAAATGGACGTTGGGAGAACGTTTCTTATACAATATTTTTTTAGCTATCTAATAATCTAAGTTTAGGTGAAATAATTCCCATGGCGATAACTAAAAAATTAACTTTGCTGGGTGTTTGACCTGGCAGCTCATTAGTAAAGTTGTTTCGTCGAAGTTTCGAAATATTCTGAAACCACAGAACAAAGTTAGTTAGGAGTACCAGTGAAGCAACACCAGAAGGCATGAAATCGTTGAAGGCCTAAGTACCACTCGGTATACTACAAGTATAGATCACCCTTTTTGGAATATTTTAAACTTGCGTGTTAATCTAAACTCTGTTTTGAGCATTTTTCTTTGGCTTGTAGCCTTATTATTACTGTGCTATTCTTTTAAAATATCATATTCAAAAACATAGACTATTTGCTTTTATTAACTACGAGTTACATCCTTGCCTTTATCAAATACGAACTTACTGGACAAATATGCGTGAGCGAAAAATATAGTTTAAATGGGTTTGATGTTTATGGAACGATTTTCCGTCTATTTGACAAAGGATTACGGAAAATCGTTCCAATATACATCAATCCACCCTGTCGGAAATCAAAAAAACAAGATGAGTCAGTTAAATGGATTTCTTCGTCCGCGTCGAAGTGGTGAGTATGTATTTTCGATATTTCTTGCGATATTCATATCACTAGCTCCGAAGGTCGTGATAGTATACATACGATAAAAAGAAAATGAGTGAAGTTCGTTTGTTTGTAACTGATTTGAATTTTTTGTTTTTTAATAAATTTTTTATTTTATAGAAAAAAAAACCAGAAGTGGAAAATTTTCAAAAAATCAGAAGGTGAAACTGGTGGAAATTATGATGGTCAATACAAAAGTGGCAATGAGGACTTTTAGCGGTCCTAATAGTGCTAAAAATGGATTGAGTCTTCGAATGTTTGAATAAAAACTTAAGGTAGCACGATCACATAAAACATTTTGTATTACTTAATTTTTGTTATTATACCTTTTTCGCTATTGATGACAGATCCTATGTTCCATTTCGATTGTTCCATCGATATGATAAAAACTCACCACTATTATATCCCAAGGTGAATTGAGTGTGTTACAGAAACACTTTTTATATCGAAAGCAATACGAGCCTTGCGATAGCAAATCGTTCGTTATTATAACGAAGGTTACAGAAACGGGCTAAAGGTGGTGAAAAATGTGGTAGATTCAGCAGTACGAACACTACGCGTTATTTTGTTGGTTTGAAACTTCGCTATTTATTAAGGCCAGTTATGTAACACATATAAACTCAGTTTAACATTTAATCGGAAATTTAATTCTTAATATGAATTGAAGCTAAGCTAGAATGTAAACTTGGTTAAATTTAATCAGGTTTCTGATTAAGTTGGAATTAACTGGAGTATAGCAATCAGATAGCTTCATTTGATATTTTCGTTTTCACCAACGCAGGGTGTCAAACCGCCAGCTGAATAGATAATTGCGAATATTTTGTAGTAAGAATTGCAAAATTCTATCGCGAGTACACAAAAACAAAAAACGCAGCTAACTTTTGTTAACCTTTTTCTCGCGTTCAACTAACAGTCGATGCCTCAGCTGGTTGGAGATAATGGGAATTTCGATAAATTATTGATAAGTGACTAGCCAAAGATGGTACAAACTGCTTTTAATTTAGCACATATTTTCACAGAGAGTTAAATACTCATGCCGTTTTCCTTGTGTGACTTTTTATTGAAAATTTATTTTCATCACACACATTTTCTTTTGTAATTTCTCCAAATGTAAGTTAATCTGATTTTCCATATACTGTTTTGAAGTAGTAAAGCTGCTGTTAAAGATATAACTAACTACATATATATTTTATATAGTTTTTTTATTTTTGTCTCATTTTTAATTTACTACTTGTTTCATTTTTCTGCAGCCATAAATTCTGTATTTGAAGTAAATATTGTTTTTTTATTCTTACGATTTATGTTTAAATTTATATTTCTTTTATGGTTTTCTTTCAGCAGTTTTAATAAAACTACTTTAAAAAATCGTTTGTTTGCTATTAGCTTTCATAATTTTCAATTTTTAAAATTAATTTACTATTGTACATTTATTTTTATAATTTTTTTCATCATCTTTAAAAAAGGCAGTCAAAATATTAGTTTTTGTTTTTTTGTTTTGTGGTTTTTGGTATTTTGTTATTTTTTTTGTATGCAATCAATTTCGAATGACGGGTTTTAATTACATACATACATTTTTGACTTCGGAAGTTTTTTGAATTTTTAAACTTAATTTAGAATGTGAACTGATTTGAAGTCTGACCATTTGAAGGTATACCTTTTCAAATTTTGAGTTATTCTCTTTTCGCTTAAATTTAAGTTAAATTTAGTTTTTTACCTTTTTTAATTTCAAAAAATTCCTTTGCTTGCACTTTTTGCTATTTGTATTTCCAGTTTGGTTGCATTGCTATATTTCATTTATAGTTCTTTCACATTTTTCAAATTGAGTTACAAAAAAAAACAAAAACTTGATTATTGAGATAATTAAAAAATAAGGTAAACTTTTGGGGGAAGAAAACACTACAAATCCCATCACTAACGACGCCGACGGAGACAACGATTGAGGTAAAGGGTAACCAGTGAAAGATACACGACCGAATATTCAAGAGAGGTATAGAGTTTCTGCGGAGGAGAGCTATTGCACTGCCAGACTATAAAATCGTTTTCGCTTGAAAGCGCCATGAACTGAATTACGGTTAATCTGAGAGGTTTACTCGAATTCGATATGAAAAGTTGTTCAGAATAAAAACGATATTGTTGAACCAGGAATTCCTTCACATTCTCCGAAGGCAAACGGAACAGGCCTTGAAAAATGAAAGGCTTCGACTTTAAATGATTTAGAGACAGTTTTACCATGATATAAATGCATACCTTGTCCCGGTTTCTAAAACGAGAAAGTTACTCCAATTAAATTTGAGAAATTGTTCGGTCTTTCAAAAACAAAAGCAGATGTGAATACCCACCGAAACGAACACCATAAAGGCGTTTTAATTCGCCAAGTATTAAGTCTTTCCCATTATATGAAACACCTCGAAGGACTTTTGACCATTTTGACTTGGAGTGAAAGCCAGGTACGTTTTACAGAGCCAATGACAAAAAAAGTTCAAGAAGCTATCAGTGATGCGATCACTGGTGCTAATAAATCCTGGCTTTCGAAGGCGGCTGAAGTTGATATGAACTGATCGAAATTTTTTTTTGGGGAAACAGCATACCACAGTGTTCCAGGCAGCGGGAGTTTGCGAGAGTTAAAGACAAAGACTTCTAGTTCGACCTCTTAAGGAAACGTTGTAAATAGTAAAGGAGATATGCTGGAGTGTTATTTTTTTATTTCTCGGCAACATTTTATTATTATTATTCTTCACTACCAGGGAGTTTCGATATGACAACCCTGTAAGTAGTAAGATATCATTTAAAGTTGCATCATTTCATTAGCTGACTTTTTTTTATTGCTTTTGCGTGCCGGTATTCAAATTTGTCTAGCAGAAGGCCGCATTTTCAACAAGAACGTATTTTCAACTTCATGCATGACTTTCGGTGACCATCCCTGCAATTCTCTCAACCATACCTTATCTCTCGCAAATTTAAATTTTTTCTTTAAACAAATCTAAATTTTGACATCGATTGCGTGTGTTCCTTTCAATTCTAACACTCTAACCTTTTTGGGGGATATTCCTTGGAGCCACATCAATCGTCCGTGAAGATATACAATAGTTGCATGGTGGCTACCCTAGTCAAATATTCATCATAAGAAATAACCGAAAAAACACGTTATGAACTTTGTGCATGACTTCCGATATTCAGTGACCGTTCTTTCTAATCAGTTAAACTCGCAATCATCCTTTAGCTTTTTCAACTTGACTTATATATGTTTTGATTCTTATGGTTTTCTAGCGAGGTTATTTTTATTTATAAAACTATCGCTTTGGAGCGACACTCCGTGTTCAATGCCACATTAGTGAGCCCAACGTTGGGCGCAATTTCAAAAATTAGGCATTTCGAACAAGACTCAAGGTTGTGTTTCCAAGCAACACGGAAGAGAGATATCTTACTAGAGACTATATGAACACTGCATTACATATCTAAAAATATATATTTTTAATAAACTCGCGAAGAGGATATTTCTTAGAAATAAGATATTCTTAGAGAGGTCCTAAAGTGAAGTTTTTTTGAACACAACAAATGTTTTTGTAGTCCGAATCTTCCAACAAGTATCATATATATTATTTATAATTGCTGTTTTTATGTACGGGTCCCTTTTTCGCTGTTATTTGGAATCCAAAACTATAAATTTATATAAAGTTTTGTTGTAAAGATGGAGATTCGTGCTATTAGCGAGCTTTGGGCAATTTTGGTCGTAGGGCTTTTGTTTAGCTATATTTTATTAAAATAATTTGTTAAAAATAAACGATTGTGAGCACAAAATAAATCTATTTGTGCTATGTACTAGTGTGAACATTTGCACTGCATTACCGGCAGTTGCTACCATACGCCAGATGGCAGCGCAAGCTGTAAGTTTTAATTGATTGATAGACCAGCTGATTTCTGTTGATATTTGATAAGAGACATATTGGTTGCGCAAAATGCGCATGGGTCCGGCTCGTTTTTTTTTATTCAAAATGAGGATTTTTGGCCACTTCCTATAACAACACTGTAAATTCGTAAATAAAGCTAACGTGCTATTTTACATATTATCAGCCCAATATTCGTATCTCAAGAAACGCTCACCTGAGCACATATCTGGAAAGGGGCTTTTGGATATGTGCTATTGGATTTTAGCTCTGGGTTGTTGCCTTTGCTGTGACCTTTATTACAAACAACATACTGTGTTCATGTGCCCTAAGATGATCAACAGGATCGTGTATTTAGTAAAGAAAGGCTTATTGGATTGGCAAAGACCTCTGAGTTCATCGTCAGTCATTTAATGACAAAGCAAGTGTAGATCTCCACTGAAACAAAAAAAGACCATAAACTTCAATTTTAGCGTTTTACGCGCTTAATACTAAGCCTCCGATCGCGTGAAAGGATTTTTAGACCACTTCCTCTAGCAACACTGTAAGCTCCGCAATAAAGTTCTTTTAGTGGGTCCTATGTTGGCTGTCATTTGTACCACGTTAGGCGTATCGAAAAGTATTAAGCTTGTCACGACTCATAAACAAGAAGAGAATAAAACTGCCATAATTGGCACAGCGCATACAATTTTTGATGCCACAATTTTGATAAACGCAGTAAGAGATTTAAAAACCGAGTATTTTGAACTGGAAAAAGTTTCAAAAAAGTGATTGCGTAATTTTTGCAAAAAAAAATTTTTGGAAACATTTTTTTCAGATTTTGGTTATCCTCGGTACCCTGTGTTTAGTAAACAGTTTCACTTTTCGGACAATTCAGCCTGTCTTATAATATAAAAACGTAATAATATAATGTGAAACAAATTTTTTTTTATTAAAATACTTGTGTCATAAATTATTTAATTACATATCAGTGCTTCGAATTATAATTTTTGCGCTTGATTTTAAAATTTTATTAATTAATTTATTTTATACTATTATGCGCCTCATTTGCTTTACATTCAACTCCTTTTTATATCTTATTATAATATCATTTGTTTGCTTTGTTTTGCTTAAATTAATGCTATGAATTTTTTTTCACTAATTAATTTTAATTTTACTAATTAAATTTGCTAATTCGCTGTGTGTATGTATGTTTTTATGTATAGGTGATTTATAAATTATATGCAATTGTAAATATGTATGTTAAGGTGTATATATATTTGTGTTTGTGGTGTTCTTTGTAAATTATGAATTAGTTTTCTAAACGATTGCAAAGCAATAATTTTTATGAAAATCCTTTATAATGCACGAAGAAAAATATTAGAAAAATTGCGTAGGCAGTTGGAAATGTAATACGAGCTATGACATCGATTGTTTTAGCTATACGTATAGGGTGTGGCGGTTCCTTTTTACGCACTTGAACGAAGCAAGTCTGAAAGAGAGAGAGATACAAATTATGAATACAAAATTTATAAAAAAAAATTACGTCAAAATGCATTTATTTAAGAAAAAGAAACTAAAACAGGGTGGCGCATATGCTTATTAAACAAATATTTCTTATAAAATTTGCCCTTTTTGAAATATTAAAATATTTGGCGCTTAGTGATTTTATTTTCTTCAAAACTTGTATCATTTATAAAAAATTAATTGCGTAAGTAGTACCGGGTACATTATATGTCTAATTTTTAAACAAATTTTGAATTCACATCTAAACATTATTCCCTTTAAGGGGAATTTCTATTCGCTGCAAAAGTTGTGTGATGCTGAAGTTCTATGCGTCAAGCAAAATTTATTCTACTTCTCATAAATACTCATGCATTATTTGGCATTTGTGACGTATGAATACAAATACTTATATGAGTTGTTATGTGGGTCAACTTCTTTGGTGGCGTATGAATTCCGTCATCATAGCAGCTTCGAAGCACTTGACAAAACGAACGTGACTGAAATTTTTAGTCTGTTTTGTGCGTTTTGCAGTTTTGTAGTACCCCACCATATTTTTTTTAGCCCTAATCCGATTTGATGTTTGCATGCTAAAGACAATGACGCACGTTCAAAATCCATAGGGAATAAAAGAATTTTAAACTTTGAATGCTTTGTAAAAATTTCGTGGAAAGTGGAGTGGAGCAATTTTAAGTTCATGCTGTTATTATAAAGCGATAACATGATTGTTAAGTACAGGGTGGTTGAAAGAAAATGTTACCAAAAGAGTCTACAATCAAAGTTTAATCTGATTATAGACTTTTGCGAACTTTTTTTTTATCCAAACTCGCGTTATATGCTTATTATTACGCTCAAATAATTTGGTCATGCTTCAATCGCAATTTTTTATGGGTTTTATTCTATGAAATGCATATGCCACCCTGTGTTATAATCAACTCATCCATTTTTAGTTCTAATAGCTACCTTCTGTTAACTTAGTAAATACCGAATTTAACAAAAAATTTTTATTTACATTCATATAATCATACATTCCCAATTTACCTCTGTTGCGCATCCATTATTTGCTGAGTGCGTACACGGGCTGCTGCTACCGCCACAAGTCGTACAAGCAACAATCTCGTTGGGGGCGCGTACATCGCGTCGCTTCTCACCCTGATATATGGCAGTAAATTTGAAAAACTTTTTGTGTTACAAATTTGGAATTTTGAACAAAATTTTACATAATACAATTTTATAAATTTACGACATTGATTATTTATTGAAATTTATAACGAATGCCAAAAAAGAAAATAAAAATTTTTATTTTCAAAATTTATTTAAAAATCAAGCCAAAATATTTAAACGTATAAACGAAGGAATCAAGTTTGCAGCAAACGTGGCAATTATTAAAAAATATGTAAAAAAACATTGATTAATTAAAAAGTTTATTTAATATTTATATATAAGTTTGTATAACAAGTAAAAATAAAACGCAAATCAACATTGATATGCAAGCATTAACTTAAGATATTAACACATTAGAAGTTGCGCAATTTTAACATTTACATAGAAAAAATAGGCGGTAAATCTAAACATATAACTCGCATTTGACGCTTTGAGTGACTCATGAACGATTTACTGCCTAATTTGAGGCGCTGAAAATAAAGCATCTAATTGCTAACAATTTTTTATAAACGTAGACGCTTCTCACGCTCAAATGATGCTGAATTGGAGTTCGTTGCTGTTTGTTTTGCGACATTGTGTGTGACATCACATTATCAATTCTATCGCCAAGACTAAAACGAGAGGATGCCTAATGCTCTCACAATATCCTTTAACAAATACACCCCAGTCAGTAACTATTAAAAAAAATTCCTCTCCTTAATGGAGCGTCGAAGTCAGGAAGCTAAGATCAAAAATACGCAAGTTATGCAATGAGTGCTTCATAAATAAGTCGTGACAACCAAACAATATAGCACTCACTAACTCAAGAAGGTAATAAGGAAAGCTAAAACCGAGTCTTGCCATTCCTTTGCAAACAGCTGTGTGTTTTCGTGACTAAGCGAGGTTCTGTCAAAAGAACATCATAGCGGACACTTCGTTAAACGAGAAGATCGTGTTGAATCCGGACTCTGCTGAAGAATCAGTAAACATAGCTTATTTTACTGAATATGGTAGCCCACCAGCTAATCAGATTCTTCTGATAGACTGTTGTAATCGGTCAATGAGAGGGAAGAAACTAAATTCGATATCAACAGTTCCTTCCATTATAAATCACCAGACCCTGACAGTGTCACTTCAGTGATTCTTCGAGAACAAGCCAACATGGGTTCCGTAACAACCACACGACGCGTATGAAGTGGGACTCCCAATTGATTAGTTCTCTAACCGATTCTTTGGGTAGTCGAATTGGATGGGATTCTTTTAGAGGTCGATAAAAGTGGAGTAAAGTTAGTCTTTAACAGTCGGCGATCATATTGGGAACGTTTAGCATACAAGTGGCTACGAGCGTTTCCTTGTCTTTGCCCCAGGGTGCTGGCGGCAGGAAACTTGACGATTTAATTTGGCTCTGAACTTTAGGTACAATTGCGGCTGCATGCTTATCAAAATGTTGGTCCTAATCGAGAGTCACACGCAGCATTTTTGGGTGTAGGAAAGTCGGTAGTACTCTCGGAGAAAAACGCCGTTCTAAAATCCAGCACCACCGAACTCAATTCAAGCTTTTTCAAGTTCTTATTTTTTTGTTCTTGAAAAACGACCGACCTGTTCTCAAAACAACAACCTTGTTCTTGAACTGACAACAATTTCCTTGAAAAGAGAACGGCTGGTCTTAAAATATGAACAAATGTTCTATGAATGAGAACAATTTTCTTAAATTAAGTTCAAGAAAAAAGAAACGGTACAATACGTGTGCACTACAATGTTAAATACAACATTTGGCACAAGCTATCAAGCAGTTGTAGTGGCCCAGCGGCTATGATGTTACGGTTGCTATCGTATGGCGCGAATTCGATCACCGTCAAACTGTGAAGTTTTTTAAAACTATTTTTTTATATTCTATTTTTTTTAACTCTTATTTTTATACTCAGTTGAGCAGAGCTCACAGAGTATATTAACTTTGATTGGATAACGGTTGGTTGTACAGGTATAAAGGAATCGAGATAGATATAGACTTCCATATACCAAAATCATCAGGATCGAAAAAAAATTTGATTGAGCCATGTCCGTCCGTCCGTCCGTCCGTTAACACGATAACTTGAGTAAATTTTGAGGTATCTTGATAAAATTTGGTATGTAGATTCCTGGGCACTCATCTCAGATCGCTATTTAAAATGAACGATATCGGACTATAACCACGCCCACTTTTTCGATATCGAAAATTTCGAAAAACCGAAAAAATGCGATAATTCATTGCCAAAGGCGGATAAAGCGATGAAACTTGGTAGATGGGTTGAGGTTATGACGCAGAATAGAAAATTAGTTAGATTTTGGACAATGGGCGTGGCACCGCCCACTTTTACAAGAAGGTAATTTAAAAGTTTTGCAAGCTGTAATTTGGCAGTCGTTGAAGATATCATGATGCAATTTGGCACGAACGTTACTACTATTACTATATATGTGCTAAATAAAAATTAGCAAAATCGGGCGAAGAACACGCCCACTTTTTAAAAAAAAATTTTTTAAAAGTCAAATTTTAACAAAAAATTTAATATCTTTACTGCATATAAGTAAATTAAGTCAAAATTCAACTCCAGTAATGATATGATGCAACACAATACAAAAGTAAAAGAAAATTTCAAAATGGGCGTGGCTCCGCCCATTTTCATTTAGTTTGTCTAGAATACTTTTAATGCCATAAGTCGAACAAAAATTTACCAATCCTCCTTAAATTTGGTAGGGGCATAGATTCTATGACGGTAACTGTTTTCTGTGAAAATGGGCGAAATCGGTGGAAGCCACGCCCAGTTTTTATACACAGTCCACCGTCTGTCCTTCCGCTCGGCCGTTAACACGATAACTTGAGCAAAAACCGATATATCTTTATTAAACTTAGTCCACGTACTTATCTGAACTCACTTTATCTCGGTATAAAAAATGGCCGAAATCCGACTATCACCACGCCCACTTTATCGATATCGAAAATTACGAAAAATGAAAAAAATGCCATAATTCTATACCAAATACGAAAAAAGGGATGAAACATGGTAATTAGATTGGTTTATTGACGCAAAATATAACTTTAGAAAAAACTTTGTAAAATGGGTGTGACACCTACCATATTAAGTAGAAGAAAATGAAAAAGTTCTACAAGGCGAAATCAACAGCCCTTGGACTCTTGGCAGGAATACTGTCCGTGGTATTGCATATATAAATAAATTAGCAGTACCCGACAGATGATTTTCTGGATCACCCTGGTCCACATTTTGGTCGATATCGCGAAAACGCCTTCACATATACATCTAAGGGCCACTCGCTTTTAAAACCCTCATTAATACCTTTAATTTGATATCCATATCGTACAAACACATTCTAGAGTCACCCCTGGCCCACCCTAATGGCGATATCTCGAAAAGGCGTCCACCTATAGACCTAATGCCCACTCCCTCTTAAAATGCTCAGTAACACCTTTCGTTTGATACCCATATCGTACAAACATTCTAGAGTCACCCTTGGTCCACCTTTATGGCGATATCTAGAAAAGGCTTCCACCTATAGAACTAAGGATTACTCCCTTTTAAAATACTCATCACTACCTTTCATTTGATACCCATATCGTACAAACACATTCTAGAGTCACCCCTGGCCCACCCTAATGGCGATATCTCGAAAAGGCGTCCACCTATAGACCTAATGCCCATTCCCTCTTAAAATGCTCAGTAACACCTTTCGTTTGATACCCATATCGTACAAACATTCTAGAGTCACCCCTGGCCCACCCTAATGGCGATATCTCGAAAAGGCGTCCACCTATAGACCTAATGCCCACTCCCTCTTAAAATACTCAGTAACACCTTTCGTTTGATACCCATATCGTACAAACACATTCTAGAGTCACCCCTGGCCCACCCTAATGGCGATATCTCGAAAAGGCGTCCACCTATAGACCTAATGCCCACTCCCTCTTAAAATGCTCAGTAACACCTTTCATTTGATACCCATATCGTACAAACATTCTAGAGTCACCCTTGGTCCACCTTTATGGCGACATCTCGAAAAGGCGTCCACCTATAGAACTAAGGATTACTCCCTCTTAAAATGCTCAGTAACACCTTTCATTTGATACCCATATCGTACAAACACATTCTAGAGTCACCCCTGGCCCACCCTAATGGCGATATCTCGAAAAGGCGTCCACCTATAGACCTAATGCCCACTCCCTCTTAAAATGCTCAGTAACACCTTTCGTTTGATACCCATATCGTACAAACATTCTAGTCACCCCTGGCCCACCCTAATGGCGATATCTCGAAAAGGCGTCCACCTATAGACCTAATGCCCACTCCCTCTTAAAATGCTCAGTAACACCTTTCATTTGATTCCCAAATCGTACAAACACATTCTAGAGTCACCCCTGGTCCACCTTTATGGCGATATCTCGAAACGGCGTCCACCTATGGAACTAAGGATCACTCCCTTTTAAAATACTCATTAACGCCTTTCATTTGATACCCATATCGTACAAACATATTCTAGAGTCACCCCTGGTCCACCTTTATGGCGATTTCTCGAAAAGGCGTTCACCTATAGAACTAAAGCCCATTTCCTTTTAAAATACTCATTACCACCTTTCATTTTATTCCCATTACGTACAAACACATTCTAGAGTCACCCCTGGCCCACCTTAATGGTGATATCTCGAAAAGGCGTCCACCGATAGACCTAAGGCCTACTCCCTCTTAAAATGCTCAGTAACACCTTTCATTTGATACCCATATCGTACAAACAAATTCTAGAGTCAGCCCTGGTCCACCTTTATGGCGATATCCCTAAATGGCGTCCATCCATAGAACTATGGCCTACTCTCTCTTAAAATAATCTTTAATACCTTCCATTTGATACACATGTCATACAACCACATTCCAGGTTACCCTAGGTTCATTTTCCTACATGGTGATTTTCCTTATTTTGTCTCCATAGCTCTCAACTGAGTATGTAATGTTCGGTTACACCCGAACTTAGCCTTCCTTACTTGTTTTCAGTTCCATTCAAATATGCACAGGTAATGCTCAATCTTGTTATGCAATGTTTTAAATATATATTCAGATTGCATCATCAAATGAGAAGAATTTCTCAATAAGAGAAATATATGAAAAATGCATATTATGCGTTTTTTTCTAATCTTTTGGAATTTTAATAATAATTTTTTGTTTGTTATTAATATTTTTTTGTGACTGACAAAAAAATTATTTATTAATAAAAAAAAACAAATAAATGGTACCTTCCCATTCCCACCAATGATCAAGCACAAACTGTTCTTGAATTGAAACCCAAAACTGCTAAATCGACCACAAATCGTTCTCGAAGGGTGACAAACGAAAAATCTTGAATCAAGCCGTAGTGCTTGAAATGAGCACAGAAGGCTCACACATCAATACCAAAAATACGAACGGTGTGCTTGGAAAAACTGATCTTAAAACAAGCCCATCGGTCACGAGTTAAGAAAAAACGTACTTAACAGGCTTTTGTTAACGAATGTTCTTAATTTTAAACTCTTTTCGTTCTTTTTAGAACAATTTTTTTCTCTGAGTGTAGGTAATACCATCGACGGACGTGAATGTCCAATATTCCCGACGTTGGCCACACCCACATTGTAAATAAGGTCGACGAAGCTATGGTCGGTAACAGTATTTTTCGGTATCTTTTGAAATTAAAATTTTCTCCTTAAATTATTTATGCATAATTTTAGGCACCCTTAAAAGCTCAGGATTGCCAGCCCATTAAAATATCTCGGTGAAATGTTGTATGGGATTACGAGTTAAATGCTTAGAGATAAAAAAAAGCATCAACTATGCTAATTTTTTACACTAAATACAGATATTTATTAATCTAGAAACATACACATTTATATACATATTTGTATATATTACTTACCGGCTTTTTGAGTTTAATGTACAAGGCGGCAGCATTTAAAATTTGAGAATTGAAGAATTTATAAGCTAATTTTAGTTAATTGTTTAAGGGTTTTTGTAGTCATGATATCTATATATATTTTTGCCAATTTGTTTCTTTTTTTGTTGCATTTGAAATTCCAAATTTGACACATGTACATGTCGAAGGCTTAGTGGAAGAATGGCTTACTAGTCAAATTTCAATAAATATGCAGCCCGAAATTCCAGCTTTCGTTAAGCTAAAACTGCAACGTCAAAAATCTCGACAACAATAAAGTGCGCAGAAAACTATGCAACATTTAGTACCATATGCTCATAAGCTATAGTTCTATCAAAGACTCTCTAAATATAAGATGGTACATTGTAGAGTTCTAAAGCTTTGTGGAAATTGTGGGACGGCTGCACCAGGAATTCACCATACTTTTTGCTATGCTGTCCGCCTCAACATAGCTGATTTTATAAGGCTGTTTAACTCTGTAATCTTTGCTGTAATTTTTTTTGCTTTTGGAAAAATGACCTATTTGAAATAAGCTGGCCGAAAAATATTGGCATAACAGCTTAAGTTAGATCAACAATGGAAAATTTGAGCAGATGTGACAATTTCGCACGTTCGTTGAACGAAATATTGACAATCTATAGATCATCACTAGGAAATTAGCTACATTCCATCAACTCAGCAGCACTTTAGCAATACTCTGTTATTATTTGGCTGCTCAAACACACCCATATTAATTGTGCATTAAATCTAAAATATAAAACTCAAAAATGACTGCTTGTTATGTCCGCAACATTTATTTAGTTCAAAGTTACAGTTAATTTACACGGGTCATCAGTACTTTCTCTGATTCAAAAGCTGAACCACCAGCGCTACCGTCATCAGCTCAGTGTCATCATTGCCAGTAGCGCCAATAACACCAAACTCGTGCCTGACACACAAAAATCGTTTCACTCAAAAGCGCAAGTGAAATGTACTACGCACTCACTACTAAGTAGCGCCAAAAATTCGCTTGGAGTCATTGCGTGAATGAGCTACCATTGAGCTGGCACCACATTGGCGCTGGCGCCATGCAATTTACATCACTAAAATTGCGCGAATACCCAGGCTCATGACTTTTTTAATCCCGATGGTAAAAACGAAAAAGGGGCAAAACGTATAGTGTATTCCTGGTGTAGCCTTAAAAAGTCAGCTATGTTGAGGCGGACAGCATAGCAAAAGGTATGGTGAATTCCTCGTACAGCCGTCCCACAGTTTCCACAAAGCTTTAGAACTCTACAATGTACCATCTTATATTTAGAGAGTCTTTGGTAAAAGTATCTGATGTTAAGCCAAAGAGAGTAGATTAATAAGAGGGGAGCATTGTAGAGTCGTTCATTCTCCACAAAGTAGGACGGCTGCACCAGGAATACACCATACGTTTTGCTCCTGCTTCGTTTTCACCATCTGGATTAAAAAGTCATGAGCCTGGGTCATTCGCGCAATTTTAGTGATGTAAATTGCATGGCGCCAGCGCCAGTGCGGTTCCAGCTCAATGGTAACTCATTGACGCAATGACTCCAAGCGAATTTTTGACGCTACTTAGTAGTGAGTGCGTAGTACATTTCACTTGCGCTATTGAGTGAAACGACTTTTGTGTGTCAGGCACGAGTTTGGTGTTATTGGCGCTACTGGCAATGATGACACTGAGCTGATGACGGTAGCGCTGGTAGTTCAGCTTTTGAATCAGAGAAAGAATTGATGACCCGTGTAAATTATTATGGCTTTGGCTATTATTGGCTGTGACTTTGAACTAAATAAATGTTGCGACATAACAAGCAGAGTCATTTTTGAGTTTTATATTTTAGATTTATGCCAATTATATGGGTGTGTTTGAGCAGCCAAATAATAACAGTAGTATTGCTAAAGTGCTGCTTAGTTGATGGAATGTCGCTAATTTCCTAGAGATGATCAATAGATTGTCAACATTTCGTTCAACGAACGTGCGAAATTGTCACATCTGCTCAAATGTTGCTGAAGAACGTTATCCGCTGTCATAAAAAGTAACACTGCTGCAGCTCGAACACACCCTATATCGAGAAAGTAACAAATAGACAACTTAGCTTTTTTTTACAAATCGCTTGGCTGAGATTTTCATTTGTTGATTTAACTTAAGCTGTTATGCCAATATTTTTCAGCCAGCTTATTTTCAAATAGGTGATTTTTCCAAAGGAAAAATAAATTACAGAGTTATACAGCCTTAAAAAGTCAGCTATGTTGAGGCGGACAGCATAGCAAAAGGTATGGTGAATTCCTCGTACAGCCGTCCCACAGTTTCCACAAAGCTTTAGAACTCTACAATGTACCATCTTATATTTAGAGAGTCTTTGGTAAAAGTATCTGAGTTAAGCTGTTATTGCTTATGACCATATGGTACTAAATGTTGCATACTTTTCTGCGCACTTGATATTGTTTTAAAGATTTTAAGCGATGCAGTTTAGCGTAGCAAAATCTGGAATTCGGAGGCTCGTCAGTTGCGGAGTTCATCAACTAATCTCTGAAATAGTTAGAGCGCTTTTGAAACGTTTTCGAAACGAACTCTGAGTTGTGACATTCTTTCACTCAATCGTCGATGTACATATGTGCAAATAATTAATACCGAAATTAGTACAAAAGCTAATAATTAATATTCAATTTTTTATTGATTACAATTATTTATATTAATTTTGAATGAATGAGCTTCAATTGGGTGGCATTTTAGACAACGAATATTATTTGGCGCGCTTTTGTTAAAGTATTTTGCAACCAAATTATTCAAAACAATTTAGAATTTTAAAAACATATTTATTTATTTACTAATTTAGCACGAACATTTACTTTGAAATGAGGGCGTGATATGTGTTTTAGCAGAGGAGCATTTGGTGGAAAGGGTGCATGATTAGATGAGCGCATTTCTTTGTGGCTGTATAAGTGAGACTGGTGGATTGTCTATTGCGTAGTATGGTACTTTTGTTTGTTGTGTGTGAATGTGGCAACGCTAAGTGGTTAGAGAGAAATATATTTTTGCAATTGTGGTCAGCTTTTAGGCGCGCTAACTAAGCTAATGATGCTGTTTATGGTTATTATGTTATGTTCAAAAGCAAAAACTGCGTTTTGCTATTTATGCTTAAGCAATATTTGAGTAAAAAATTTAATACTAAATTAAAGTGAATTTGTAAAAGAAAATATTTCATAAGATAGTTCTAATATGTATATAGGTACCAAAGCAAATCTATACAAGGTGATGGCAAAGCGAATTCAACTTAATTCGCCGTGCAGAAGAATGTCAAGTCAAAAGAAAATCTACATTGATTCCGATTAACTGTCATATTTTTGCACTAAGGCGTTGTAAGGTAAATAATCAAGAAGAAGCAATCAGCTGTTGGAATAACAACATCTGGTGTACTGAATTCGCCTTAGTAAATACTTGATAGAACTGAAAGATTTCTAAAAATTGAAAATGTCAAAGGGTACTTAATGAAAAACAAATCACTAAAACAAGGTGTTGACTGTGAATTTTAAATGAAATAAAACCTAAATAATATTTAACAAAAAAATTAAATTCGCTAAACCTACGCATAGACACTACTATACACTGCGCTACTACTACATTAAGCAGTACAAAGGCATAGAAATCAAATCTTTTTAAACATTTATTTTATTTACAAGAAATTAAAAGAAAAAAACGTTTTTATGAAAGGACGAAAACTCAAAAGAAATTTTATGTCATAAAGAAAGAATAACTTTTAACGCCATATCAGGTATTTAGATTTCGTTTTCTCAATGCAAACTGATGCATCGACTATCACTAGTAAGAGCAAGGCAAAAGTGTAAACAGAAGTCAGCTGTTTTATTGATTTGGGCGATTTCTACTGCAACATATTCACAACTATCGATTCAACTGAGTGTTGGTCACCCTGTGTTGATGAAAACGAAAATGAATGATCAATGACATAAACCATTGTAAAGGCAATATGAGCAAAGCTCGCTAATTAAATACATATGAAAAATGAAGCTATTCGAAGAATTGCTATTAATATCCCTAAGAGCCGTTTTCACCATCTTCAGTTAGTCATTTATCTATAAGTTATCGAAATCAACGTTTTTTCTCTGCTTACTGAGGCATCCACTGACAGTTAAGCGTAAGACAAAAGTATAAAACAAAAGTCAGCTGTTTTATTGATTTTCGGATATTCCCAATAGACTTTCGCGATTTCTGCTACAAAACACTCACAATTATCGATTAAATTGAGGGTGGGTCGGTCACCCTCTGTTGATGAAAACCGAAAATGAAGCTATCTGAAGAATTGCTACTAAATGTACTAAGGTTCGTTTTCGAATCTTCTGTTAGCCACTTATCTTTCAGTTATCGAAAATTTTGTTTTTCTACATGCTAACTGAAATGGGCTCTCAGTTAAGTTTAAGGCAAAAGTGTAAACAAAAGTCAGCTGTTTTGTAGGTTTTTTTTATTGACAATAGATTGTTGCGATTCCTTTGTACAGAATATTCACATTTATCGACTTAATTAGGATTCGTAACATTGTGTTGGGAAACAAAAGTGTCAAGTGAAGCTATCTGAAGAATTGTTATTCTCCAGTTAATTTCTAACAAAACTAGAGATGGTGAAAACAGCCCTAGTAGCCTAACTGGGACTCGCAGTAGTTCACTACTTTGTTCGCGAGATTCCCTGTCCATCCCAGCTTATCTTATTCAATCGCCATTCGTTTGGCAGCAGCATATCTAAAAATGCTTCTTTTAGAGCTGCCATATTTTTTCTAACCATACTGCAACTTCTTCAAATAATGCCCAATTCCATCATTTAAAAAAGTAATTTTGATTTCGATGAATTTCCCACAAAACATAGAAATTATCGATTTCAGCTTACCTTGGTCAATTTTTGAGAGAGAGCTGAGAACAGTGCATTAGGAAAGGGGGAAATTCTAACTTTTGGCGCATATGTAGGAGCTTCGTATGAAATCCCATGACGATTTTAAAAGATTTTGGGTTGGTGGTCTAATTTAGGAACTTTGTCCAGGGAACGATAGCAACGTCCTAGAAATTCCACTATGGTGGCGGTGTACGGATTGAATAAGGGGGAGGGGCGGTTTGGGGGTTGTAGTCTTGCTATCTATTTTTGAGAAGACTCGAAGTGAGCTGCAGAGTTTAAAGCTTATCCATATTAAGTTTGGGACAGAATGACAATGCAGTCCCAAAGAAACTATCGAGACATATAAAAATTCATACGAAATTGGAAATTTTGGTGAGCTATGGATATTCGGGATATGATCCAAACACCGTCGACGATGTAACAAAGGAAAAAAAATGTTACGTGACTCACAGTTGAAGGTTATTAAAAAATTTTACGGGATTTGGAACGATGCTCACAGGCTATTAATATTAATGGCCTTAACAAACGCGCAGTAAGTTCTCCCTTTTGTGGATTATAAACAGTGGCTAAAAGAGTGGATCTCACGGTAAATGAGGACAAAATGAAGTACTCAAGAAAGAATCTGCGCTTTTGCCCCTTAGCAGCCACGTCACTGCTGACGGATATAAATTCAAGACTGCAAAGTACTAACTCTTGCCAAAAAAGAGGTACTTTGCACTGATTATGCAATTGAAATGTAAAGTTCTCTCTCGACGACTAAAAATCACGCTCTACAAGACGCTCCTCTGTCCTGATGTGTAGCTCGGAATCATGGACGGTAAACGAGTTAAGATGAGATGGCTCTTGGAATGTACGAAAGAAAAGTTTTCCGAAGCATTTATGATCCTGAGCGTGATACTGACAGCGAAAATCAAAACAGGTATAATGATGGGCTGTATGAGCTATCCATCATGAAAGTATTTCAATCGAAATGGCAGTAAGGAAGCAGAGGAAAGGGAGATGTTTGCACTGAGTTGGGAGCGAAAGGTGGAGGAAGACTTGATCTCCGTTGGTGCTCGTAATTGGAGTCAGCTATCGCGAAACAGAAATAGCTGACGTGACCTGTTACAAAACGTCAAAAGTCGCTTAGGCAGTTAAGCACCAATAATTGAGGATGATGTCCACAAGCTGATGGTGGCGATACATTTATGTGTGTGAACCTGTGAACAACCGCTACGACTCCTTTTTTAAGTTTGGCTGTAAGTAAACTGATTTAGCTGACCTGCATAGCTAAAACGTGTGTTCCTATTGCGTACTACGCAAAATACCTTAAGACATTCCTCATCTTAAAGTCGGAAATATTCGAAACATTTAAAGACACTTCAGACATTCATAAATAAGCCTTTGCTACAATTGCTCTCTGACGGATCAGGCGCTTCGGGATGTACACTCCAAGGCACTAAGGTTGGATTAACCGCCAACGGCGAAAACCCTGATCTAGTATTGTTTTTCTAGGAAGGGTATGGTCCAGCATAAACAACAGCTTCAGGAGAGCTAGGGTGCATGCATTACCCTTTATTTGTACTGTTCTCGGTTGCAAAAGGATAGAAGGTCGGTAAAGTAGAGCGCAGAACTCGATGCATCTACGTAGACGTCCTAGCCGGTTTGGGGTAATTATACATATGTGAACTGAACCGCTGGGCTGCAAAATCTCTAAGTTCAGGCGAATGTCATGTACACGCCTTACCATAAAAGACTTACAAAGCTCTTCCCACTTCTATAGGGACAAGACACAAGGTGCATGAATGTCGTAGTAATGGTGCACAGGTTTCTGACGTTGGATCCCGCGCATGAGAAAGACAAAGGTAATGGATTGACAGATCATCTTGTTAGCATTTCATGAGGTGTATCCTTATTTTATGACTATCAATAACATGGAGTTTTGACAATCTGGGCTGACTGGATGCACGGGCCAAATGCAGGTCAAGTTGTTACTACTTACATTCAAATGGACATTAGCCAAACTCGTGAATATGAGACGAACTACAAAAACCGGCAGTGCACTCAGAGAAAAACGCCGTTCTAAAATCCACCACCACCGGACTCAATTCAAGCTTTTCATGTTCTTACTTTTTTGTTCTGAAAAACAAACGACCTGTTCTCAAAACAACAACCTTGTTCTTGGAAAGAGAACGGCTGGTCTTAAAATATGAACAAGTGTTCTATTAATGAGAACAATGTTCTTAAATGAAGAACAACGTTCTTAAATTAAGTTCAAGAAAAGAAACGGTATAATTCGTGTGCACTACATGTTAAATACCACATTTGGCACAAGCTATCAAGCAGTTGTAGTGGCCCAGCGGCTATGATGTTGCGGTTGCTATCGTGTGGAGCGAATTCGATCACCGTCAAACTCTGAAGTTTTTTAAAACATTTTTGTATATTCTATTTTTTAACTCTTATTTTTCGTCCAGCTCATTCACATATGCACAGGTAATTCTCAAACTTGTTATGAAATGTTTGAAATATATATTCAGATTGCATCATCAAATAAGAAGAATTTCTCAATAAGAAAAAGTTATGAAAAAATGCATATTATGCGTTTCTAATGTTTTGTGTTTTAATAATAGTTTTTTTTCTTGTTAATATTTTTTATTAATGACACAAAAAATATTTATTAATAAAAAAAATAAATGGGTATACTTGAAAAATTACCTCCCTCCAAAGATCAAGCACAAAACCGTTCTTGAATTGAGACGGAAGAATGTTAAATCGACCACAAATCGTTATCGAAGCGTGAGAACGAAAAATCAAGCCCAAGTAATGCTTGACATGAGCACAGAAGGTTCACACATCAATACCGAAGTGGTCACAAAATACGAACGGTGTTCTTGGAAAACTGGAAACTGTTGTTAAAACAATCCCATTCGCCACGAGTTAAGAAAAAACGTACTTAACAGACTTTTGTCAACGAATGTTCTTCATTTTGAACTTGTTTCGTTCATTTTTAGAATTATTTTTTCTCTATGTGTGGATACAGGAGTGGAATTTTTTTGGTGTGCATTATCTCCTAATATGCTTAAAGTCATTCACAACATAACATCTTGAAAAAGGTCACAACATTTTGTATAAGGCGTAGTAAAGAAGCTCTCCAGCTCACTCAAAAGATAACATAGCTCAACTGGACCCTAGATTCTTTAGACCGAAATGGTGAAACGTTTTGCAAAACAGCTAGCTGGAAGAACCGATAAAACCATTACGGTTCTTCCTCACTGAAAAGAGCTCTGAGTAACATTTAGGGGTTAAGCTTAAAATTTGTCGACTTTTTACTCTAGTTAGTCGCAGTTCTCTTATTGTATGAAAAAAAGCGCTTTAAGTTAGTCAATCAGCTACTATGGCATTGAATTAAGCTGCTCTATTGTTCTCATTTGCTTACCTGCATCCGAAGACAATTGACATTCATGTACGTCGCATACCCTCTCCAGCTTCAAGTTTTAGTTTACAACTCACTCATTGCCTTTATCTCCTTCACTTGACGGATAAGCACTTAATTCTTCTACTTAAGCGTCATAAAAGTCAACAATTGCTTGAAGAATGAAATAACAATGGTTTCTTTTGTTGTTTACAATTTTAAATGCCACAAACACACTAACAAAATAAGAACGATTGTTGTTGCACATAGACTTAAGTGGTAGGATAAGAGGATATTAACGCTTAATGCTGTTGTTTTTGTTTTGTCAAGCAGCGCAGTTGATTTCTTTGCGGTTGCAACTTAAGTCGTTATTTACATAAATCAATTAAGCATCTTATGCATCTTAATCCACGGGATTAGTCTTATTAGTAAGCATTTCTCATGCGTAAATCGCACAGAAGTGCAAACACTTAAACTTTTTGTGGGTCAGCATACACAAATTTGTTAGTTTATTCAATAATGCACTTACAGTTTCGTCTGCGTAAGCGCTACGCCCATTTGCAGCGCTCTCCTGAATTTGCTCGTATAACGGTGCTGGCGAACTAGAACGCGAACGCTTGCGACGCGGCGGCTTCACTGGTAAATGTCCACTAGCATCTGCGGCAGTATGAGCGGCTTCCGTATGTGTTGCATCTTTTTGAACAGCGTTTGCTTGGTCTAACGTATTTTCTGTTTCTGTTTTTGCAGCATTAGATGTTTTCTCCTCACGCTCTGTTGGCTTAATAGTACTCGTAATCAGTGGTGGTGTATTAGTGAGATTGTACGACTACGCTGTTCAGTGGCGCTGTAACATCTACCGCTTCAGGCGCCGTTGGCTCCATTTCAACAGTCACTGTAGTATCACGTTGTCCAATGGACACTGCCGTCTCGAAAGTGGGCTCATGATAGACCGGCTCTACAACTGGTGACATAGATGTTCTTCCTGTGCGTCCAGTTTCTGTATCCGCATATGAATTTCCTGCCGATGTTACGGAACCTGGCGATCGTGTACGTCGACGTATAGAACGTGCGCGTAAATTTGCATAGCGACACCTATTATACGCCATGTTGCTCTTCCCAGCGTATACGTGGTGCATCAACCGTACTCACACCAGTGACGTTGTCCCATATGATGTGGGTGGTGGTGGTGGTGGTGCTGTTGGTGCCCATGTGCTGCTGCTGCTGCTGTGTATGCGTCTGATAGGTATGCATCATATGCGGTGTTGGCGTAACTGGTATACTCGTGCCGGCATTTGTTGAGCTGCTGGATGCGCCTTGTGTAGCAGCCTTTTCAGATGACAAAGCAGCAAGAAATTCTCGTTCGATTATACCCTACATTTTGGTACTATTACTTGGTAGACGCACATGGTATTTCGATATTATGTATGTATGTAACAGTAGTAGTAGGTATATATGGTATATACTTATTAATTGGGTATAATTGGTTTTGAATGGACTTCATTTCACAATTGATTGAATGTTGTGGAATTTTGAGTTGAAATGACTTTAAGCTGCGGTTGAGGCTGCATAAGGGGCGTACATACATGATACATACAAATAGGTATGTACGTAAGCTCTGAAAACTGGGTAATAATGTTTGACGTTAAATTGTGAAGATGCGTCGGAGCATAGCAGCATTTGTGAGTGGTTTCAGGGGGGTTAATATGGAAGGCATACTTGGTTATTAGGTACGTTGTACAGGTGGATAATGTTATGACACATATTATAGAACTAATACTATAAGTTAACCAAAACCAGAAAAAGCTGGGCACAGCTCGAGCACGTACATATGTATGTACACATCACAGAAAACGTATGTAGGCGTCAAACACACGATCAATCAGAGGGGGTTAAAACTCCAAGAGTGTTGAATATTGTGCACAAGAAGAAGTGTGATATCTAACTGTCAAACTGAAAGGCAGGATGTTCTAGCTGCAGTTTGATAGCCTTGATAACATTTTGACAGGGTGTTCAATAAAGCGCACATATGACCGGAAATCTTCAACGAGTGATGGAAAGAGAGTAACTTAAAATTTTGTGGCGAAATATTAGCATCACTGATGTTAGTAAATAATCACAACAACAAAAAAAAAGCGAGCAGCCACACTTATGTACAGTACAAAATAAAGCAAGCAGCCACACTTATGTACCTGTACAAAATAAAGCAAGCAGACACACTTATCTACAAGGCAACGAAGAATATTACACACACATAACCAGCAGCTTGAAGCAAGAGATCATTTCACATATGCATATGATGGTACCAGCTAAGAGCAGTTATTACACACACAACACACGCATATAGCCAATAACTAAGTATGAGATATGACTGTTCAGAAGACATGTTCGTAAAAAGTCCATTACCATTACGAGAAATATGCGAACGAGCCAACAGAGAGTATCAAAGCAGCGCGAGCTGAGGAATAACTAACAGTTTGAGTTAAACGACGCTTTTGTGAAGTACGTGATAATTTTGAATAGAGTTGTAAATAAAGACCATTTTGCCATACTGAATATTGGAGTTATTTATTCGACAGTTCAGCGATTCGTACGTTAACAGAAGGTGCCTAGTAATCAGAAACAAAATTCGTTTGCAATATCACATCGATATCACACTTATGTATTCACAGTGGTGTCGAAAGGAAAGTCTGTTTAATGTTAGATGATTGCTGTAGATTTTCGTTATCTTTATGAATATTGTTTTTCACTTCGATGATTTGAAATCTTGCTGAAAAAT
>JARSSU010025627.1:0-18556 GCA_029619165.1 Eurosta solidaginis | reverse complement strand
TTGATGTCTGAAAAAATCATTGATATCGGTGGTATATATAGTATATATCTCATACAACCGATTTTTCAGATAAGAAACTTTGCGCAATTTCTGCCCCGTAATAGCATATATTGTTGTCTGAAAAAATCATAGAGATCAGTGGAATATATATTATATACCCCATATAAACTCTAATTTTTGCCCCTTTTTTACGGCTAGTAGCTTCAAAATTTATCAAATTTTACCAAATAGTTACGTTTACGTCATATATTTTGAAATACGTGATACTTAGTCATATTTTTACGTGCAGACCACAAAAAACGTGAAGCTTTGCATCCTCACACAAAGTACCTATATACCTTTCACGAAAATGAAATGGTATATTAATTTCGTCACGAAACCCAAAATTGTAAATCCCTAAAGGAAATAGATAGACCCACCATTAAGTATACCGAAATAATCAAGATGAAGAGCTGAGTTGATTTAGCCATGTCTGTCTTCCGTCTGTCCGTCTGTCTGTTTGTACGCAAACTAGTCCCTCAATTTTTGAGATATCTTGATAAAATTTGGTGAGCAGGTGTAGTTGGGCGTCGATTAGATATTTTTCGGAACCGGTCGGATCGGACCACTATAGCATATATCCTCCATACAACCGATTTTTCAGAAAAAGAGGACTTTTGTCATATCTTCCTCAATTTAACAGATTGAAGCTTCAATCTTCACCATATACTTTCGTATATTGCACATATTGTTGTCTGAAAAAATCGATGAGATCGGTCGTATATATAGTATATATCCCCCACAACCGATTGTTCAGAGAAGAAGCTTTTCGTAATTACTGCCCTATTTTAAGAGCTAGAGGCTTCAAACTTTCAACGAATGCTTACGTATATAGCATATATTGTTGTCTGACAAAATCATAAAGATTGGTGGTATATGTAATATATATATGGTGGTATATATAGTATATATATGGTGGTATATATAGTATACTAGCTGACCCAACAGATGTTATCCTGCCCGGTAATATTCCTTCCAGTGCTTTACAAATTTTCCTGGAAACGGAAGCATTTATAATATAGAAGCCACTATAAAAAATTCCGCACCTCGCTTCCTATCTCAAGCTTTAACTCTACGTTCGCATTCTCACTCTTTCTCCTTGAAATATTTATCTATTTTTCCTTTTTGTTTCCCCTTCCTATTCATTTCCGTTTTCCATTTACCTTTCTCTTTCCCTTTTTTCCCCTTTCCTTTCCCTTTTCCTTTCATTTAGAAAAGAGGTGTGGCACCCCCCAATTTAACGCCTTCAGATAAACTTCAAGGATAATAAAACACAAATAGTTCAAATTTCAATGTATCCATTTGAACAGAGTCGAAATCAGTAGAGAGCCATATGATGAACAATGTTTTTTGTTTCGCTTTCCGGCGCAAAAACAACAACGAAGACAGTTTTCCAACACGCGAACAGGACACGTAGAGCTAACCGTGCGAAAAACAGGGAAATTCGATATCAATCGCACAGACTTCCAACGATTGGCCTTGCGATTTATTGATTGTCATCGCAAAAGCGGGAAACTTAATCCGCTTGAATTGGAATGGAAGATCAGATGGAATAATCGGAATTCGTGGGATAAGGACTTCCTCTCCCTTGAATTTGCCCTTGATGATCATAGCTTGAATCACATTGTTCATCAGTTTCTTGACGGACAACCGCGTACTGTTGCACAATTTCGGATGATTCAGATTCCGCAACATGATTATGATCGATCTCTCTTTCAGCTGTAAATTATGCGGCGGAGTTCCTGGCACATCAAGCGAGTTCAAAAGTTCTGTCGGAGAGTTTGTCGCTTCATCTTCGTCGGGCACGCTGTCAACGGATTTGTTCGATTTCTCCAATTTTCCGACTTTTCCGCATGGTTTTCCCAAATTTTCTTTCGTAAAAACCTTCTCCTAGCAATTACGAAGAACTGAAAAAAATTTGAGCCAAATTGGTCCTGCCGCTATCAATTGATGAATTACTATACATTTTTCACACCATTTTTATATATATAGATATCTCATACAACCGATTGTTCAGATAAGTAACTTTTCGCAATTTCTACCTCGTTTTAACAGCTATAAGCTTCAAATTTCACCGATTTATTACGTATATAGTATAAATTGTTGTGTAAAAAAATCATAGATATCGGTGATATATAATACATATATGATGATATATATAGTATATATATGATGATATATATAGTATATATATGATGGTATATATAGTATATATATATTTTTTTTTCAATTTCAGCCCCATTTTAACAGCTTCAAATTTCATCAAATGCTTTCGTGTATAGCATATACTGATGTCTGAAAAAATCATTGATATCGGTGGTATATATAGTATATATCTCATACAACCGATTTTTCAGATAAGAAACTTTGCGCAATTTCTGCCCCGTAAATAGCATATATTGTTGTCTGAAAAAATCATAGAGATCAGTGGAATATATATTATATACCCCATATAAACTCTCATTTTTGCCCCTTTTTTACTGCTAGTAGCTTCAAAATTTATCAAATTTTACCAAACAGTTACGTTTACGTCATATATTTTTGAAATACGTGATTTTTAGTCATAGTTTTTACACGCAGACCACAAAAAACCTGAAGCTTTGCATCCTCACACAAAGCACCTACCTATTTTTATACCTTTCATGAAAATGAAATGGTATATTAATTTCGTCACGAAACCCAAAATTGTAAGTCCTTAAAGGAAAATAGATAGACCCCCATTAAGTATACCGAAATAATCAGGATGAAGAGCTGAGTTGATTTAGCCATGTCCGTCTGTCCGTCTGTCTGTTTGTATGCAAACTAGGCCCTCAATTTTTGAGATATCTTGATAAAATTTGGTGAGCGGGTGTATTTGGGTATCCGATCCGGCCGGATCGGACCACTATAGCATATATCATCCTACAACCGATTTTTCAGAAAAAGAAGATTTTTGTCTTATCTTCCTCAATTTAACAGATTGAAGCTTCAAACTTCACCATGTACTTTCGTATATTGCACATATTGTTGTCTCAAAAAATTTATGAGATCGGTCGTATATATAGTATATATCCCCCACAACCGATTGTTCAGATAAGAAACTTTTCGTAATTACTGCCCTATTTTAAGAGCTAGAGGCTTCAACTTTCAACGAGTGCTTACGTATATAGCATATATTGTTGTCTGAAAAAATCATAAAGATTGGTGGTATATGTAATATATATATGGTGGTATATATAGTATATATATGGTGGTATATATAGTATACTAGCTGACCCAACAGATGTTATCCTGCCCGGTAATATTCCTTCCAGTGCTTTACAAATTTTTCCTGGAAACGGAAGCATTTATAATATAGAAGCCACTATAAAAAATTCCGCACCTCGCTTCCTATCTCAAGCTTTACCTCTACGTTCGCATTCTCACTCTTTTCTCCTTTAAATATTTATCTATTTTTCCTTTTTGTTTCCCCTTCCTATTCATTTCCGTTTTCCATTTACCTTTCTCTTTCCCTTTTTTCCCCTTTTCCTTTCCCTTTTCCTTTCATTTAGAAAAGAGGTGTGGCACCCCCCAATTTAACGCCTTCAGATAAACTTCAAAGATAATAAAACACAAATAGTTCAAATTTCAATGTTATCCATTTGAACAGAGTCGAAATCAGTAGAGAGCCATATGATGAACAATGTTTTTTGTTTCGCTTTCCGGCGCAAAAACAAACAACCAAGACAGTTTTCCAACACGCGAACAGGACACGTAGAGCTAACCGTGCGAAAAACAGGGAAATTCGATATCAATCGCACAGACTTCCAACGATTGGCCTTGCGATTTATTGATTGTCATCGCAAAAGCGGGAAACTTAATCCGCTTGAATTGGAATGGAAGATCAGATGGAATAATCGGAATTCGTGGGATAAGGACTTCCTCTCCCTTGAATTTGCCCTTGATGATCATAGCTTGAATCACATTGTTTATCAGTTTCTTGACGGACAACCGCGTACTGTTGCACAATTTCGGATGATTCAGATTCCGCAACATGATTATGATCGATCTCTCTTTCAGCTGTAACTTATGCGGCGGAGTTCCTGGCACATCAAGCGAGTTCAAAAGTTCTGTCGGAGAGTTTGTCGCTTCATCCTCGTCGGGCACGCTGTCAACGGATTTGTACGAATGCAGTTCTCCAGCTATTTGACTTTGAATAATCAAATTCACGCTATCGAAGTACTTATTCTTCGGTGCATGTATTGCCCGTTCACTAATCCAATCGAGATTTTTATAATTTTGTGCAATGCCGGGGAACACTTTGGTTATGAATTCTTCTTTCGACGATGTGAACTCGCTAAAATTTGCCGGGAACGATATTAATCCAGTGAAAACATCAACAGGTATTCGGCCATTGCCAAGCGCCAGTAGTTGTCTCGAGAATTCAAGAGCCGATGAGTCGTACTGCAACGCAACTCTCATGTTCGTGGTCAATTTAAACTTCTTGACATGCCGCCACAAAGAAGACGATTTCAGGCATGCATTAAGTTCATCGGCAGCAGTAGATTTCAGGATGACAGGTAGCGTTTGGCGAAAATCTCCGGAGAGCAATATCATATCCCCACCAAATTGTCCCGAATCACCTCGTAAATCCTTCACCGTTCGGTCAACTGCCTCAAAAGCTCGTTTGTGCGACATCGTGCATTCATCCCAAATTATGGTTTTTCATTCTCGCATCAATTTCACTGTCGCTGAATTCTTGGTCGTTGTCCACGTTGGCTTGTCTACCGTGAGTAGATTCATCTGCAGTTTTAAAGCTGAATGTGCAGTTCGACCGCCTTCCAACAATGTGGCAGCAATGCCAGAGGAAGCAACAGCCAACGCAATTTGAGATCTTGCCCGAATTGTAGCCAGAATCAAAGAAATGACGAATGTTTTTCCTGTCCCAACGGGAGCATCGAGAAAGTAAATGCCTCCCGTTCCATCGTCAACAGCCTTCGTCAGGGAATCGTACACGTTCTTCTGCTCTGCATTCAACAGCTGCACATTTGTTCGGACTCTTTCGGCCAGCTCATCCCGATTATAGTCTTGCTCCCGTTGCAGTTCCCGATTGAATGCATCGTTTATCGAATGATTTGGCGCTTGCATTCCCAATGTCGACACCAGACTGCCGCACATGAGGATGCACATGTCTTCGATCAGAACTAACGCTTCGTTGCGCGTCTCGTCATTAATTTGAAGATCGAAATTCAAAGTTGTCATGCGAAATCTGCGTAAATGTCGTCAGCCATCTCGTCCTTATATTTGTCCCACAATGCGGTCGGGTTCGATGGATGACATGCGGCTATGATGATCGCAAACAATGTACGAATTTCATTCGCTAGCGCAGAAACAGTTGCAGCTGCGAAAGTGGATTTCCCATGTGTATCGTTTTCAAGCAAATTCAACCGTTGACAAGCCTCTAGAAAAGTGGCGCACATCAGCACACCATCAACAGTACGCAGGGAATAGAAGGATTTAGGGCCTCTGATGTTAACCAAAAGCAAGCGGAGATAGAAGCATTTGTCTAGGCGTGGATGAACTGTGTATATTCGCCCGAGAGAATCGGTGGAATAGACATTAGTAAAGCCAGCAACAACATTACATTTTTTCCGGCGTTGATACCTTTTTGATGCAGCGTTAAATGTATAATAGCGTGGCATTTCCGAATATAGTAAAGTCCTTGCGAACGGATCGCTTTCGCATGTCGAAAAGAAATTTGTTAACGTTGTAGCTGGTGATTGTTCTGCCCTTTGCGCTGCATTTGCGTCCGTAAAGTAGACATTCTGGCCGTTCTCCAAGTGTACTACCAAATGTACCACAGTCGGGTGACGTTCATGAACCGGAAACGAAAACAGCCGCCAAATTGCCTCGTTACATCTCACGTAACGTCCAAGTTGAAATTTCGTTACCTCGTTGTTTGCATACGGTTCAACAATGCCAAATACCGCCATGTCGCTCCCATTGTTCATATATTTGCAAATGTATTTGATGGATTTAATGGAATTGCAGGACTCAACATTGCAGCTAGTTGAGAACGTTTTCTACAAAAGCGGACAATATGGAAAGATCCAGCGGTTATTGACGATGACATTGTTTCCTTTCACTTTCATCACGATTGATCTGCCGTTGTCATCTGGAGAACGACGCCAATACAATGGATATCCGCCACCAACGGACGGGGGAAGAGGTTTGTGAAATTTCCGTTTTCCATGCACGGCGAGTCTGGGTTGTGGACTCCGCAAGACCCATGGATCATGTTCGTTGTCACAATGGAATACAGCTCCGGATAAGTTTATGGATCTGGTATTTCGGCCGAAATGATCGAATCCAGATGATATTGATTCGATCATTTCGAACATCGGATCGTGTCGAGCATCGAAAACAAATTGTGTGCATGTGGTAACCCACGCTTCTGCCATTCAACCGAGTACATCCAACAACGGATTATGCCAAAAGCCTTAGGCTTGACGATGTAGTCCATGAGTACTTTGATCTTTTTTCTGAACACTCGTGCAATGATGTCATGTCGATCGCTGTTTGTTTGTCCTGCAAGAGATTCGTAATTTCAGGCTATTTCGGATTTCAAGTGAACGTGGTGAATAATTCCGGCCGTCCGTAATTCCGTACATACGTCATCGCATCCTGAGCGTACTCATGCATGTGGCGCGGGCTTCCAACGTAAGTAGCTGGAAGAATGGTCAAACAACCGATGTTGGTTGCGTCCCTTCAGTAGCCACCGCATCACGCAAGTGTATGTATTCATCTGATTGTAACTTGGACTGATTGAAACGAATGAAATTGAGGCGCTCCATTTCGACCTTGACGTACATGTCAACGCAGTACTGTTGAAACAACCGGCGATATCTCAACAGATGAGTTTCACCATCGCGCCGAATCATCAAATGATACACATAAAAATTAATTGAGGTGACCTCCTTATTCGTTTCTTCTCCTGAAATATGAATTCGAACTCGGTTGCAAAAAAATAGAAGTGTCGTTGGATTAACCATCTTTATATTGAGTGATATACATCCTCTCCACGACAGAACATCAACATGTATCATATGACCGATGCATCTCGTAAACGCGCTTCAATTGTCCACCATCCCGACGGTAAAGAACAATATCGCGTGATTCCTTATTCTCGCCAACAATTACCACTGCGACTTCATTGATGGTGGAAGCATTGAATTGTCTTGCATGGCCTACAGCGGGTCTTTTGTCTGCTCTAATAATGATTTTGTGGTCGTCTGACGGCATCGTACCCAATGCTGTTTTGAACAATCTGACCAATTCATTATGCTCATGCAGAAGATTTTGTAATTGTTCGATCATCTCACGTTTAATCGCAGTAAAAATTGCACAACGCTGATCTAGTTCAATTGCCGAATCACCAACGAAATATATCTGAAGGAACTAATGATCTTCGTTCGGTAGTGGTAACAAAGAGCACGTTCCATGGTGAATTAGCCCTTGAATCTGAATGTTTGGAAGCAATTTCGAAAAAATATGACAATAATTGTTCATTTTGATAATAATGGGACATCATAACCTTAAAAGTTGGATTGTAGCCGGGCTCCAAATGATGTCATTTGAAAGCATCCGTTATATTTTTGTATATTCTCTAGAAAATGTTTTGATTGGATTGTATTTCCATAGAGTAACGAATACAATGGCTCTGGCGGGTGGCTTAAAACGGGTCAATTTCACTTTGCCACCAGCGCAGCATAAGCCGGGGGTTTCTGATTGAAACTTCACAGCATTGCAATGCTGGCATACGACAGACAATGAGCCAATATCAACGCAGCGAAGATCTTTGTAGGCTATTGCGGATTCGTATTCGAAAGCCCCGCGATTCAAGCCTACATTTATGACTGGTGTTCTAACAACATTTTTTTGAATTTGTGGTGGTGATTGTGCAGCGCGAACTTGTGCAATATGGGCACGTCTCCATTCATTTTCTTCTGCACGTTCCTGTTGCGTTTGATTATCACGAACATTCTGACTAATTATTGCACGGCGTGTACGTCGTTCAAGATTTGACGGTCTAATAGGAGGCATTAGTAAAAAAATAACTCTAGCTAAAATGGAATAAAATAATTTTTGACTAATCCTATTAAAAAGAAAATTCTTAGAAAAAAAATACTTACGGAATGAATGTATTGCAATATATGCCCGCAGTTATAGAAGATAACGTCACTTTTTACACGTAAACCTATTTTCTTAAAAAATGATCGAATTGATAAATATCGCAATGGAATTTCAATTGATCGTAATGCTTGTACCGTTTGTAGATGTGATACGCGATATATGACTATCCGAAATCAGAAAAATTAATCGATGAGCACGAAAATCAGAAAAACTCGAATCAATTGCAGCAAGAAAAATAGCACATTTGTTTAATAAAAAATGACAATGAGAACCTGTCAAATTACGCTCAACCTAAGCACAGAGCCATCTGTTATTTATCTCGTAAATTTCTCCACTCAAAATGCAATATTATTACAATGAATTTCACAACTATCCGAAACTTGCAGAAACACAGCACCATCTGTTATTATTATTAATAATTAATTTTCGATTTCTCCAACTTTCCGACTTTTCCGCGGGGTTTTCCCAAAATTTTCTTTCGTAAAATCCTTCTGGCAATTGCGAAGAACTGAAAAAAAATTTGAACCAAATCGGTCCTGCTGTTCTCAATTTTCGATTTCTCCAATTGTCCGACTTTTCCGCAGGGTTTTCCCATAATTTTTTTCGTAAAAACCTTCTCCTAGCAATTACGAAGAACTGAAAAAAAATTTGAGCCAAATCGGTCCGGCCGTTCTCAATTTTCGATTTCTCCAATTTTCCAACTTTTCCGCAGGGTTTTTCCAAAATTTTCTTTCGTAAAAACCTTCTCCTAGCAATTACGAAGAACTGAAAAAAAAATTGAGCCAAATCGGTCCTGCCGTTCTCAATTGATGAATTACTATAAATTTTTCACACCATTTTTATATATATAGATATAAATATATATATAGTATATATATATATTTTCGCAATTTCAGCCCCATTTTAACAGCTAGAAGCTTCAAATTTCACCGAATGCTTACGTATATAGCATATATTGTTGTCTGAAAAAATCATAGAGATCGGTTGTATATATAGTATATATCTCATACAACCGATTGTTCAGATAAGAAACTTTGCGCAATTCTGCCCCGTTTTAACAGCTAGAAGCTTCAAATTTCACCAAATGCTTACGTATATAGCATATATTGTTCTCTGAAAAAATCATAGAGATCGGTTGTATATATAGTGTATATCTCATACAACCGATTGTTCAGATAAGAAACTTTTCGCAATTTCTACCCCATTTAACAGCTATAAAGTTCAAATTTCACCAATTGCTTACGTATGTAGTATATATTGTTGTGTAAAAAAATCATAGAGATCGGTGATATATATAATATATATATGATGGTGTATATAGTATATATATTTTTTTTTGTTCAATTTCAGCCCCATTTTAACAGCTTCAAATTTCACCAAATGCTTTCGTGTATAGCATATATTGATGTCTGAAAAAATCATTGAGATCGGTGGTATACATAGTATATATCTCATACAACTGATTGTTCAGATAAGAAACTTTGCGCAATTTCTGCCCCGTTTTAACAGCTACAAGCTTCAAATTTCACCAAATGCTTACGTATATAGCATATATTGTTGTCTGAAAAAATCATAGAGATCGAAGGATTGCCCCTTTTTTACGGTTAGAAGCTTCAAAATTCATCAGATTTCATCAAATAGTTACGTTTACGTCATATATTTTTGAAATACGTGATTCGTAGTCATAGTTTTTACATGCAGACCACAAAAAACGTGAAGCTTTGCATCCTCACACAAAGTAGCTACCTATTTTTATACCTTTCATGAACATGAAATGGTATATTAACTTTGGTCCGATGTTTGTAACGTTGAGAAATATAGAAGATAGACTCACCACTAAGTATACCGAATTGATCAGGGCGACGAACTGAGTTGATATAGCCATGTCCGTCCGTCCGTCCGTCTGTCTGTTTGAACCCAAACTAGCCCTCAAATTTTGAGATATCTCAATGAAATTTGGCACAAGGATATATTTTTGTATTATATTAGACATTTTTCGGATCCGGTAGGATCGGACCACTATAACATATATCTCCCATACAACCGATCGTTCAGATAAGACAATTTTGGTCATTCCTGCCGCAATTTAAAAAATATAAACGTGAAACTCGGTGATATATATTCTAATATATTATAGAAGATACCCAATATATATTATATATATCCCAAACTACCGATCGTTCAGATAGAAAGACTTTTGGCCATTTCTCCCTTAGTTTCCAATAAAAAAACGTGAAACTTGGTAATATATATTCTAAATATCATAGAAGATTTCCTGAAAAAATCACTTTGAACGAAGCTATATGTATATAGCATATACCTATCCCAAACAACCGATCGTTCAGATAGAAATATTTTTGGCCATTTCTCCCTTAGTTTCCAATATAAAAACGTGAAACTTGGTGATATATATTATAATATATCATAGAAGATTTCCTGTAAAAATCATTTCGATCGGAGCTACATATGTATATATAATATATATCCCATACATCCGATCGTTCAGATAAGAGGGTTTTTTGCCATTTCTTATTTTATATTTATCTTAAAAATCGTTTAGGTATGTACATCTATATATTTCCTATCTTATACATCTGATTATTTGGAGATTACGAACGGGATAAGATTATTGTTCAGCCCAATTCATGAAAGGTATGAAGTCTGCGGCACAGCCGAAGACAGTCTTGTCCTTACTTGTTTCTTATTATTTTTGTTGTATAAAATTAGAATAATAGAAATGAAAATCAAAAGAATTGTTATATCAGTACTTATGCTATATGCTTTGTTTTATTTTCTTTTGTTAACAATTGGATGTCGTTTTTATGTGCTAATTAACATACATATAAAGATTCAAGCTTTAGATTTAAATTTGTTTCGTTATTTTCTTTGATATGAGTTATTAGATTCGGCAGAAAAAATGTATCATAAATTTTTAGATTGAGGTTATTGTAAGTTATATTGGCTATTGAAATTTTACAGTTCTCAAATTTTATTAGAAATGTTCCCTTTTGCATACATTTTAGCTTAGTACAATCATGAGATATATTTCCCTTAAAATGCTTTAGTATTAGTATTCCTGGATCTATTTCTACTACTGAGGGTTCTATTAAATCTTTTAACTTACATTGGGCTTCCGTAAATTCTAAAATATTCCTGATGCATTTGTCAATTTTCCTAATCAAATTCTTTTCTAAATAATTTTTTACATCTAAACTCTAAATTTGGTTATTATCATCTACTAGTATTTCATACTCAATTAAAGCCATTGATTTATTTACGGAATTGGGAAGGGGTTCAAATCTTATTTTGGATAGGATATTGGGAGAATATTGTGGAAAGAGTAAGGTGAGTATAATATTATTTTCTTGATATATGACGGCGACCGTAATATTTCTATAGCTGTCATAGTCCGTAATTAGATCTAGTTCTGTTTGTGTCACTATGTCGGTAGGAACTATGTCTAGTTTACTCGAAAATATGATTTGTTCGATGTCGTGTACGCGATTTCTAAAGAGCTTTATGTCATTGTTAATCCTGTACGTATGTTCGATGAATTGGATTTCATCTTCTAATGTCTGTGTTTTGTTCATAGTGGAATATCTGAATGAATTGATATAGTCGCTTTTAATAGTTTGTTGCCTATTTATATGGGTCGTAATATTGTCTGTTTGTTCTGTCAGGAAGTTATTGAAGCGCGTTAGGTTGGTTACGTTGTCCATAATTTTCTGTCCATTGCTATGTATCTGATCTAGTGCGTTTTTGATTTCCTCTTCGTCGTCACTGTCCATAGAGCCTGCTATGAATTTCAAGCCCTTACCTATTATGTTAACTAGTCCTCGTTTTGATTTTGTGCGTGGGTGTAATTTATCTATTTTTGCTCTCAGGAGCAAGAAATTTTCGTTGATGGATTGTATGACTTGCGCGTCTTCAGAGGAAGTCGTCTTTAAAATGTTTATGTTTTCCGCGATGCGTAACATCGTGTCCTCGTATGTAGTTAAGTTAATGAAATGTAGTACCTTGTGGTTGATTGTCTTTAATTCCCTCTCTTGATGGGTATGTATACGTTGTTGTTCATCAGGTCCTGCACGTCTATTTGCTGGCTTTTGGCACCAAGTACCAATAGCAAGGCCAGTATTGTCGTAAATAGCATTTTCTATGGGAATTAAAGGTTACTGATTTAATATTGTCTAATATCTTTTTTGTGAACTATCCTGCCTGATTTAGTTTTTATGGTTGTGTTAAGATTCTCTGCTACGATTTCCTTCTTATATCTAGCTGATAACTTTTTAACTAATCTCCTATTTATTTTACCGTATGGGGTAAAGTATATCAACCGTTCCATTTAAAAAGCTTCATCGCTTCGATTTGAATGAAATTTGGTTAAATTGCTGTGCTATATAGTAGTGTTAATTTCACTTAAATTCGCTCCTAAATTTTGGATGGTTACGGAGATATAAGCGTCTGAATTCTCAATTTTTTTTGTGGAAGCCTTTTTTCTATAAATCATAAGTCGTGTAATTGGCTTTCTAAGAAGAAATGAATAAAACGTTTTCTAAAGTATTTTTTCCATTCTTTTCGAATATAAATATAAAAAAAATTTTATAGAAAAATTTTGGTAAAAATTTTGTTAAACATTCAAAGAGGGGCATTTTTCATATTTTTATTTTTAAATAAAAGCTTGAAATTTTTCTTTTAAAACGATACCTATTTTATTTTGGCACGCGAAAAATTCTTTAATACATTTTTATTTTAAACATATAGAGTTCCAACTAAAATTCACCCATAAATTTTATAATTTTTATTTTTTTTCAAGTTTGAACATTTTATGTATTTTTATTTCTATTTTTAAATAAAAGCTTGATATTTTTCCTTTAAAACGATACCTATCTTGTTATGCTGCCCGAAAATTTCTTTGATACATTTTTTTTAACATAGAGGTACAGATAAATGTACCAATTTTTTTTATGCGCGCTTTAACTAGTTTTTTTTTATTTTCAAAGGAAAGCCTTCTCATTATTTCATTGTATAAAATAGTAAAAAATTGTAATAAAAATAAAGTTTTGTACAAATAAATAAATATAACTCATATGTTCACTAAGTATTAAGCAAAATATAATACGACAATGAAAAAAGTGTAAGAACATAAAAAGCAGGCATACCTAATTTTTTACTTCCGTAAAATGAGTCTTGACCTTTACCGAAAGAAATTCAAGGGTTTAAAACTCATGCGTATTGAGACCTTACATTTTGTGGAAGAACTATGCGATCGCATTTACAAGTTAAATCCTCATTCATATATTGCCAAACAACAGTCGAGCTTTTTCAACGATGACGATATTCACTGTCGTTTTTTATTATAAGGAAGGAAATACTGTTTCACATTAAAGTACGGCAATTTTATCAGATAGTCTGAAACATGACACAGTCGCTGTAGCTGAAGTATTTAACTAACAACTTCAAAGTTAACAGAATTATATACTTTATTGACGGGGCAGCACAATATTTTAAAAACAATTATAACTTTCAAAATCTTGTCCATCACGAGGAAGATATCGGTATTCCAGCAGAATGGCATTTCCTTGCTAGTGCACATGGCAAAGGCGCATGTGATGGAGTTAGTGGAAACTGGAAATGACTTGCAAGGCGTGCCAGTTTACAAGCTTCACCGGATAGTCAAATTCTTAATTGCGATTCTTTTTATCAGTGGGCCAAAGGAAACTTACTTCAAACAGAGATTTTGTTCAGTTCTAAGGAGAATCATGCAAAAACAGGCAACGAATTAAAAGATCGTTTTCATTCAGCTGAACCAATACCTGGAACACAAAAATTTCATTCATTTATTCCTGCTTCTACAACACAACTTGAAGTAAAAAGATTTTCCCTTGCCAAGAATTTCCCAAAAACAAAAAAAAACATTAGTATGTACAACTCTACTATATTGACTTTGAACTGAATAGATTTTAATGCCAGTATGTATAATTTTAGATAAAATTTGTTCATTAAACTAGCACTGTCTCTAAGTACAACCTGTATAATGAAATAAATAAAATGGTTTTATACACAGAATAATATATAGGTGTTCAAGTGAGTATAAATTTAATATAATGGCATTATGTGGGTTAAAAAAATGTATCAAAGAAATTTTCGGGCAGCATAACAAGATAGGTATCATTTTAAAGGAAAAATATCAAGCTTTTATTTAAAAATAGAAATAAAAATACATAAAATGTTCAAACTTGAAAAAAAGAATTAAAAATTTATGGGTGAGTTTTAGCTGGAACTCTATATTTTTAAAATAAAAATGTATTAAAAAAATTTTCGCGTGCCAAAATAAAATAGGTATAATTTTAAAGAAAAAATATCAAGCTTTTATTAAAAAATAAAAATATAAATAAAAATATGAAAAATGCCCCTCTTTGAAAAAAACAGTTACCAGACGGTGCACAGCATAGTTACCGTGGCGTGTGGAAAATATATGTTTGTACAAATGAATGAATGTGTCAATTAAATCTGAGGCCCTACCAAAGCGAGGCAAAATATATGTATGCATACTTTGTTTGTTGGGTTTTTTTTTGTGTGTGTCAGTATTTTATGACATTTAGCTTGATTTCCAAAGAATATTTTACATTTGTTTTTTTTTATTATTGTGTTTTTCTTTTGCATACAATAAACATTTTCTTTGTGTTTACAAAATTAAAGTGCTCTTATTCTACGAGTTTAAGTCTATTTTTGTGTATTACAATTTTCTTGTTTTTATTATTTTGATTTGTTGGAGAGTGCGAAGTAATCCTAATGCAACCCTGTATTATTTCATTGTACTGTAACTTGTTGATACACTATTGTAACCTGTTCATACACTATTGTAACTTCTTCTTGTACTCACTTCACTTCCGTTTATATCATAGCCGAATAAAATACACGTTTAAAACAATAGGTTATGGGCCCTGCCCTACCTAAATTCGGAAAATAGTAATTTATTCAAGAAGTTAAATTCGGTATAAATTTGAGCGATCGGTAACTGAAAATAGTTACGTCGATTTATTAAAAATGGCCACGACAAGTGTGAGGAATGATCCGCTAAACGCGGATAATTATGATAGCTGGAAGCTACAAATGCGTGCCATCTTGATAAAGTACGATTTGTGGGATTATGCATCGGGTGAAAATCCATGTCCAAGCGACGCAAATGCTGCCGCAAAATGGAAGAGATTCGATCGAAAAGCTCGCGCTGACATAACGCTTGCTATGTCTCCATCAGAATTGGGTTTAGTCACTGAATGTGAAACAGCGCATGATATGTGGAAGAAACTAGAGTCAACTTTTCAATCAAAAGGGCCTGCGCGAAAAGCCACCCTATTAAAACGTATTGCGCTTGCACGTATGAAGGAAGAGGATAACGTTCGTGAGCATCTCAACGAATTCTTCCATTCAGTTGCTAAGCTCAAAGAAATAAACGTCACTGTGGGTGACGATCTGCTGACAATCTTATTAATGTATAGTTTACCAGAGTCCTACGAAACATTAAGTTGTGCCCTAGAGACGCGTGATGAGCTGCCCAAGCCAGACGTTCTTCGCGTAAAAATAATGGAAGAAGAACAATCCAGAAAAGCCAAAGAGTCTATTACAGAGCAAAATGGATTAATTGCAGAATCAAAAGGTAAGAGTTACAAACGAAAAAAAACGACCTAAAAACGTTTTCGATTTTAAGTCGAAATATTGCATAGCCAGTGTATTACCCACTATCTGACATAACGCTTGCTATGTCTCCATCAGAATTGGGTTTAGTCACTGAATGTGAAACAGCGCATGATATGTGGAAGAAACTAGAGTCAACTTTTCAATCAAAAGGGCCTGCGCGAAAAGCCACCCTATTAAAACGTATTGCGCTTGCACGTATGAAAGAAGAGGATAACGTTCGTGAGCATCTCAACGAATTCTTCCATTCAGTTGCTAAGCTCAAAGAAATAAACGTCACTGTGGGTGACGATCTGCTGACAATCTTATTAATGTATAGTTTACCAGAGTCCTACGAAACATTAAGTTGTGCCCTAGAGACGCGTGATGAGCTGCCCAAGCCAGACGTTCTTCGCGTAAAAATAATGGAAGAAGAACAATCCAGAAAAGCCAAAGAGGCTATTACAGAGCAAAATGGATTAATTGCACAATCAAAAGGTAAGAGTTACAAACGAAAAAAAAACGACCCAAAAACTTTTTCGATTTTAGGTCGAAATATTACATGGCAGTATATTACCCACTATCTATATATTAATACGCTAACAAAATTTCCATACCATCAATTGACAGGCTGTTTCGCATACTTAGCATACGTAAAATCATATAAAAGTTATATGAATCGATTCTTATTGATCAGCCGCAGTGCATAGGCCTATTTTTGTTAAAAAAAATTTCCAATATTTGTTTATAATTAATAGAAAAAGTTTTTTGTAAATTCGAAAATCTGTGCAACTATCGAAATTGCCATCTGTAGGACGCATTATGTTCACAAACCCCCCTGAGTACATAGCTCCAAATTCTCAATTGTTGCGTTACTCAAATGTTTCATCCATACATATGTATATATTTGTACACGCCAAACGGTGAGAGAACTACTGCTTCGCTCATTTTAAGTTGAAATAAAATATTGTTTCCCATTGTTTCCAATTACCAATATTGGCTTGTACCAAAATACTTAAAAAATTGTTCTAAAATAATTGTTAGCGCACAAAAAAACTTTAAAGAGAAGTAATAACTTAACCGGCCTATTTTTTTGGACAAATTTTACTTACACGTAAAAGCATAGGACTTTATTTAACAGATTATTTGTTTTTCATTTTAGGTGCTTTAAAAAAAAATGAAATCAAAAATAATGAGTCAACTTTTGTTCAAACTCACTAAATTTATTTATTTATAACAATTAATTGCAAATTTGACCCAAATGTTTTTTGCATTTCCAGATTTTATGCTCATTTTAGATATAGCACGTCTTATAGTGAACAAAAAATAAATAAATTTGCTACAAAAGATATTACATTAAAATTTGTATATTGTCTTTTATGCTAATTTATTTTGATATTTCTTATTTTATTTTATTATATTATCTTTTATCACGTTGTATATTAAATTTGCTAGAGAGATATTACATTAAAATTGTATATTGTCTTTTATGCTTATTTATTTTGATATTTCATATTTTATTTTATTATATTATCTTTTATTTCAACTTAGTTTATTATTATTTAAATGCAACTTGATTGAATCGGAAAATTTCACGTTGTATATTAAACGAAAAAAAACGACCCAAAAACGTTTTCGATTTTAGGTCGAAATATTGCATAGGCAGTATATTACCCACTATCTATATATTAATACGCTAACAAAATTTCCATACAATCAATTGACAGGCTGTTTCGCATACTTAGCATACGTAAAATCATATAAAAGTTATATGAATCGATTCGTATTGATCAGCCGCAGTGCATAGGCCTATTTTTGTTAACAAATATTACTCTATTTGTTTATAATTAATAGAAAAAGTTTTTTGTAAATTCGAAAATCTGTGCAACTATCGAAATTGCCATCTGTAGGACGCATTATGTTCACAAACCCCCCTGAGTACATAGCTCCAAATTCTCAATTGTTGCGTTGCTCAAATGTTTCATCTCTACATATGTATATATTTGTACACGCCAAACGGTGAGAGAACTACTGCTTCGCTCATTTTCTGTTGAAATAAAATATTGTTTCCCATTGTTTCCAATTACCTATATTGGTTTGTACCAAAATCTTAAAAAATTGTTCTAAAATAATTGTTAGCGCACAAAAAAACTTTAAAGAGAAGTAATAACTTAACCGGCCTATTTTTTTGGACAAATTTTACTTACACGTAAAAGCATAGGTCTTTATTTAACAGATTCTTTGTTTTTCATTTTAGGTGCTTTAAAAAAAATGAAATCAGAAATAATGAGTCAACTTTTGTTCAAACTCACTAAATTTATTTATTTATAACAATTAATTGCAAATTTGACCCAAATATTTTTTGCATTTCCAGATTTTATGCTCATTTTAGATATAGCACGTCTTATAGTGAACAAAAAATAAATAAATTTGCTACAAAGATATTACATTAAAATTTGTATATTGTCTTTTATGCTAATTTATTTTGATATTTCTTATTTTATTTTATTATATTATCTTTTATTTCAACTTAGTTTATTATTATTTAAATGCAACTTGATTGAATCGGAAAATTTCACGTTGTATATTAAACGAAAAAAAAACGACCCAAAAACGTTTTCGATTTTAGGTCGAAATATTGCATAGGCAGTATATACCCACTATTTATTATTAGGCTAACTTTGTTTGATTA